>CM016563.1:21102236-21202236 GCA_003412495.2 Echium plantagineum | reverse complement strand
GGGAGTTTTATTTTTCAGAGGTGTTTCCAGCTATGAATAGGAATACGGGGAAAGGAACAAGGTGGTTTAGGATGTTTAGAAGATGTGTTTCTTAATTGGAGATAAATCTGTTTAGTAGTTGGTAAAGTATAACTATCGGTGGGCTCTAAGAGGATATTTTCCATATCTTTGGCGATGGGGTGTGCAAGGATGAAATTTGAGATAACTGGTGGGAATATGATTTGTAGAAGTGATTTGTACAAATTTTGATCTGGAGTGAGAAAGTCAGAGATAAACGTGTGTGTTGGATTTGGTATGTTGAATTTGTTGCAGGAAATGGAATGTGGAAGGCGAAGCCAATTATCCTTCCAGATTTTTACATGGTGAATATTATTGATGGCCAGCTTAATACGTGGCTTAAGTATATTAAAGCTCCGAACTAAACTTCTTTATGAATAGGAGATTTTGGATTTATTTATTAGATAAGGTTGGTAGTATACTACAACATATTGGAAAACTTTAGGAAGTAGTAATTATTATCAGTTTAAAGTAGAGAAACAAATTATAAAGTTGTTCAACAGGCAACCAATGACCATATACTACAACATATTGGAAAACTTTAGGAAGTAGTAATTCTTATCAGTTTAAAATTCTTGATCTTACTCCCTATAAATACCCCAGACGCTACAACGATATTTCAATCATCTAATATTCTTCTTGCTTCTCTTCATATCTCTAATATTTTTCTTGCTTCTCTCCATATTTCTAATACTTCTCTAATACTACTATTTATCTTGCTTCTTTGCATATCTCGACCTACAAATTCTAATTACTACAATAAATTTCTTACAATAATATTGAACATTAAGACAATGGATTCATGTAATGATCTTCAAGAAAAGAACAAGAAGAGTAACGTTCCAGACAATCACAAAGATCAAAATCCACTGTTTTGTGCTAATGGTTGCGGATTCTTTGGAACGAAAGCATTCAAGAATTTATGCTCAAAGTGCTTCATCACACATAGCATTCTGCAGGACCAGAAGGAAGAAAGGGATCACAAACCCTACAGAAATCCATTCCCTTGTTTCAACAAGAACAATAATAAAGCTGATTTGTTAACAAGAAACGAGAATGCAGCAGACGATGAAAAGAAGAACGTTAAGGTACTCTGCACTTGCTGTAAGAAGAGGATTCGCGGGCTGATGGTATATAAGTGTCGATGCAATGGAAGATTCTGTATAAAGCATAGGTACCCTGAAGAACATATGTGCAACTTTGATTTCAAGAATCTTGGTCGTCTTGATTTAGCCAGAGAAAATCCTGTGATTAAAGGAGAAAAGCTTGAAGACAGGATTTGATTACTTTTAACCAAGTCTCCTTATGTATAAACTTTACTTCCTTTTTTTAGTCTAGTTTTTTCTTTCAATTATTATTACAGAACATAGTCATCATACTATGGGAGGAAAGTAAGAAATTACTTTATGTATCCCATGTTTACTTTGTGTTGTTGTAATGTGACCGGCATTATATTTCCGCACAAAATGTCTTATTCCAATTACTTCGAAATTGACTACATGTGGAAAGTAACAGAAACTGATAAATAGCAAGATACGTCGGGAATAAGACCTTAAGTGTAAGTATTGCCTTCAAACATATCAATCGAAATAGAATAGAGTTTTAGGAGCCATAAAAGTATTGCCTTTAAACATATCAATCGAAATAGAATAGAATTTTAGGTGCCATAAAATTATTGACTTTATACATCGGGCTTATATAGCGTACAGACTAGTGAAAACGGGAGAACGATTTAAAATATTTATTGTATTCAAACTTATACACTTCATGGCTTCAACACAACAAGAGTGTCATTATAGAGTATCAAAATCCTTGGCCTTATAAAATCATAGTAGTCCATAGCTCACTGTTGTAATGGAGATATATAGAGCAACTCAATCCATGTTCAAGATATCACCCTGATCATGGCTGCTAATTTGTGCACTAGACGCCTCCATTAGGCCATTGCGTATCTGATCCCCGATGTCACGCACATGACCAGGACCATGGGGTATGAAAACTGTAGTATTCTTTGATGAGTTGCCAAGATCTTTGATCGTGTCGAAATATTGGGTTATCATGATGAGGTCCATCACTTCCTTCGCTGATGTGCCTTCTACCTTGTGAGAGAAGTTCAGGATGTTCTCTCTAAGGCCATCTGTAATAGCCTGTCTCTGCCTCGCCACCCCCACTCCGCCCAAATATTTTGATTCAGCTTCAGCTTCCGCTTTCTTGATTTGGAGAATTTTTTCTGCTTCCCCTTTGTATACACTAGCCAATTGTAGCCGTTGAGCTACAGAATAAGTACATAACAAATTTTTTACAACTTTAGTCCATAACTAATAAATGACCAATTCATTTGAATGAAGTAACATAGCATATTCTTCAAATGAAACAATTGTTTGTATACGTGAAATGGAAGAACCTCAAGAATAGAGCACATAATGGCAAAAATTGCCTAACTTGTCCATATAATACTGCATTTAAACCCATGCAGAAGGAAGTAATTTAAACTTGTTACTCATAAATGCAAGATGCAAGAAAGTCTTAGGTCAAGTACATTATGTAATCATTCCTCTAAGCACACGCAAATCAAGCTAAAGAGGGAAAAGGTAAGCAACAAACAGAGACAAGGCTTGATGACCGAAGAAGATGTACCATTGATACTTCTATCCAATGGCACGTCTGTCATCTTTTTATCATGTGAATCAACCAAAAGAAAACGATAATATTTTGTGCTAATTTAGACAGCACTTACTGAAACAATAAACACTTTGTACTACAATTTGTTGATAAGTTCTTAATATAGCTTTCACCAGAAGAATCATATGCATTGGTAGTAAATTTTAATATGGAACTTTCAAATTGTCAATGATCATAACCTGCGTTTATCTCATTCATTGCTTTGCGAACGGAGGGGTCAGGAATAATGTCAACCACCAGTATTTGCTCTATATTGTATCCATATGCTCCCATCACCTATTCACATGTCACAAAACAAGAATAGGGTGACTGATTAGAGACGCGCAGATGTTATTGTTACAAAATACTTATCTAGATCTACTAAGAGACAGAAGAACCTCCTCTAGGCATTATCATATCAACAAATTTTTTGTACAAAGCAATTACATGACTAGGTATAAACACTCACGTATTGTTTGTAGCAACTATGTACAAATCGCTTAATATTACAACAGCCAATCTCAGGCCAAAACCAAGTAATCAACAAATATAAATTTGCATCTAATCAAGTGAAACACTAAGCGTGAAAGCTAAGAATCAAATACCTTTTCAAGTTCCTCCAGGACAGCGTGAGCAACATCACTTTTCTGCTCAAATAGTGCATCTAATGTCATTCTGGGAACATGAGCTCGAACCACTGATGAGAGGAACATATATTACTACTTGCCACAAGCGTAGATTTCAAAGACAAAACCAAACATAAGAGGAAAAGTTTACCATCAAACACGTAAGCCTGAATCTGTTCCTCCGGGTTTTGCAATTCATAGAAAGCATCATCAGCATTTAACTTGATAATCCGATACTGAATTGAGCAAATCATCTGAACAAAGACATTGTCCTGTAACATAATAGTTCACTTGTCGTCAGCATCTGGTAATTCGTTAGATGCAAATTTTCAAAAGTAACAAAAGAAATTCATTTCAGAATACTAAAGTTATCTCTCCCATGCTCTTGCTATACTCGATAAATCAAGAATTTGAACGATTCTTTAGTGCATATACTTGCATTTGATAGAATCCTCATCATCACAATAGAATTCAGTAAACAATTAAACTTCACCAATATTCCAATAACCAACCAAGTGAAGGGTCCCTCACTATGCATTTCATCCTTTGAATTCTATGCAAAGGATCACACATAATTCACAAAATATCTCGAAGAAACGCAATTAGTGGCAAACTGAATTCCCATCCCACTAACCAAACAAGTAAAGTGTCTCTCAATATGCAGTTCAAGCCTTAAAATCCAAACATACAATCACACCCAACTCATAAAAATCCAATATTTTTCAATCTAAAACAAAACAAAAAACATGTTGACTTACACAAACAGTGAACCAAATATTGTATACAGGGTAAAAAAGAAACAATTTTGGTACCAATCCATTTTACTTTAAAAACAAAAAATTACGTTGACTTATACAATATCTTGAGAAATCAAAAAAGTGGGAGGCAAATAATTGACCTTGGTTTTGGTTTCGATTTTGACATCAAGAGATTTGATCCTGGTAGAGAGTACACCAGAGAGCCATTCTCCAGCAAAAGGGTTGAAAAAGTGAAGACCAGGCTCGGCTAATCTCTCAAATCTTCCCCATCTTTCGATTATTCCGATGCTAGCTTGGTCTATGCAACCGCAAAATCCACAACATGTATTGCCCATTTTGTTAAGACTATTACTTGATCGACTACTGAGAGAGAGATGGAGATATTGTGGGATATTTGTTACAAATTTAGATTTTTCTAGTCTTGCTTTAGTTAGTTGAAAAAGTCCAACGTTTGCGGTCTTTGCGCCTCTTGTTGGAATTTTTTAGGCTTATTTTCATTTTAGACCCTTAACTATGATAAAAAAATTAAATTGAACCCTAACACTATCGTAAATCTCATATTGGATCATATATTATGGTTTGTCTCAATTTACCCCCTAAAATGCCAAATATGATGTAATTTCATTTTAAAATAAGGGCAAAATTGAAATAGCACATATATTAAACTTTTTGGCACAATTCACAAATAACAAAACTTATTAAATTAAAAATAAATCTCAGACTTATTTTCATTTTGGACCCTGAACTATCATGTAAGTTTCAAATTGGACCATGATACTATCATTAGTTATTTGTAAAAACGGCCCAAAAGTTGGATCATGAACTATCATGTACATTTCAACTTTACATGGTCAAATTTTAAAATCTTTGATCAATAATTCTCATTAACCAATAAGAAATAATATAGTCAGATGAAATCTAGTTAGATTCGTCTCAATATCTATTTTTGAACTATCAACTTTTTATAATTTTTTTATATATAGAAAATGAGATATTTATGTTTGAAATCGGGTTTTGTTGACCATGAAAAGTCAAAATGTACCAATTATTTAGGGACGGAGATAGTAGAAAAAATATTCATAAAATAGAAAATTGTATTAAAAAACTTCTCCAATACAGGATTCAAAAACCTTTTAATTTCCCTCTTTTTAAATATATATATATAGGTAGATACTCGGTCGTCGGTTTCTAAATAAAGTGGTTATTGAAGATAGTTGTTCGTTAACTGCTCGGGAATGGGTTTGTTAAAACCGGTCCCAAATTCTTTCAAATTTTTAAATTTGGTTATGGCTCTTTACTTAGATTTGAAATTTGATTTCATTTAACTCATTATTCGCCCGTATAGTTTGGCCATTAAACTAGTCATGCAATAGAATTGTCATTGATTGATTAGTTAATCCCTTGGTTATTTGGCTTGTTAAACCGTGACCAAAAGCCGTGTGTTTCGATTTTTGAATAGAGCATGTTTGGTCGAAAACCGATTCTATTTGGTCCGCTAGCAGTCTTAATATCAGTCTTGATGTATGAGTATGATTGTTAAATTCAAGTTGAAGATGCGATTCGACTCGGATCACGTACATTTAGAAATATTTTCAATTTTTCTTTATTCAAAAATTTCATGCGGTTTTTGAAATGTTCGAGCCGAACGATTTTTTATCTTCTTTTGGACTCGAATTGAATATTTGAATCACAATATTAGAACCGAGAGTATATATTACTAGTTTGAAGTGTTATAAGTTATTCGCACATCAAAATAGTGCCCAAATAATATTTTTTTAGTTATGAAATGACTAGGGCTGTGAGCGAACGTAAAAGGTTCGATCCAGTTAGCAGTATTCGGTTCGAAATCAAACAGTTCGATTTAGTTCGGCTCGCATATCAATAGAGAATTTTTCCTTATTTATACTCTAAAATCCTGAAAAATCACTTCCACTTCATATCTCTTTATTTCCTACTCATGAGTCATCTCCCTCTCATCCGCGCAAATGTCCAATCGCATCGAACATTTTTGCAAACCGAACCGAACTTGTTCGCATAGTTCGCAATAGTTCGGTACGGTTTGAGCTCCTGCGGACCGAACTCAAACGTAGTTACGTTCGGTATAGTTCGGTTCGTTTACAGCCCTAGAAATGACAATCGTACATTCGTACCCCATATTTGTGTAAATACTATGTTCCCATTACTGGGGTTTCATGAACATGGCCCGAACTAAGGTCCTGGCCCATTTGAGAGGTCCACTATGACTATTTGCCAAGCTTTTAAATCAAAACCCTAATACACAAACCTTCATCAAATCAAAGCAGCACTCTCCAGCATCTTCGCCGGAAAACACCCCTCCTCCAGCCATGGGTCGTATGCACAGCCGCGGGTAACCATTAATGTCCTTAATATTTGTCCACTTTTATCATTTGTCCATAATCGTCCAATGTATTAATAAAATGTATTGATTTCAGTAAGGGTATCTCAGCTTCGGCGTTGCCCTACAAGAGGACTCCTCCTACCTGGCTCAAGACCTCTTCTCAAGAAGTATTTCACTCTCCTTACCTATAATATGCAATGCTTTCCAAATATCGTCCACTTTCTAATTTTGATGTGTCGGCTTTTTTAAACTTTGACCTCCAATATCTTTTAATATGCGTTTAAATTAGTGTAGTTCTGATTCGAACCACAGTTGTATGAGTCAATTAAGAGTTCAATTAGACTGGATGATGTTTTTGGATTGGAGGTAGTATTTAAGTATTTTATTTATCGTAGATGTTGTTGTTGATTGATTTATGTGTATTTTGAAAATGTGAAAGGTTGAAGACAACATATGCAAGTTTGCAAAGAAGGGGTTGACTCCATCCCAAATCGGTGTGATTCTTCGTGATTCGCACGGGATTGCTCAGGTTAAGAGTGTCACTGGCAACAAGATTCTGCGTATTCTCAAGGCACATGGTAATCCTCACATTTAGCCGTTCGTTTTAATGGTTTATATAATTATTTAATTTTGTATATGAATATTCATTCTTGGTATTAGTGATTAATGAAGGAGTGTAGCTTATAGGAAGAGGCTTCAATTAGACCATCAGTAAGGCTCTAATTAAACCATCAGTGGCTTCCCCCCAATGATGCGTTATCGGAAAAAATCAAAATGATGTGCGTAATTACTCATTGGAGAGCCTTAGGCTAACAAGCAAATTCGTGTAGCTAATTACCTAATTCACTTATTTTTTTAGCGCAATCTATTACCTCCATCCCTAAAATATTGGCTAGTTTTGTCTCTTTTAATGGTTAAATTAATAGACTTTGCTGTCTTAATTGACACACACAACTTTGGTTTGAATCATAACTGTCATGTTAATAGTAAAGTAGATTAAAAAACACTCAATTTTGATATGTTTTTCTCTAACTATTATACAGCATATTGGAACATATTTCTGTTGATAATTTAACAAACTGGATAATCTTTTAGTGGGGAGATAGATAGATATAGTTTGTTAATTGTCTAGGGTTTAATTGATACAAAACTTATTTGTATTTAATTTTTTCAGCACTTGCTCCTGAGATTCCAGAAGATCTTTACCACCTAATTAAGAAAGCTGTTGCCATTCGTAAGCACTTGGAGAGGAACAGGAAGGATAAAGACAGCAAATTTAGGCTAATTCTTGTGGAGAGCAGGATTCATCGCCTTGCTCGTTATTACAAGAAGACCAAGAAGCTCCCACCTAACTGGAAATAGTACGTGACCTCGCCTCTGTCTCCCCATTAGCTTCCAATATTTATGCGTGTAATCACTATTTTATGTGCTTGAGCAAAATTGTTTGTTTCACAATAGTAGAATATCATTGTGGATACCAGTTTTTACGAATTCTAGCCTATACCTATAGAATTTAATCACCATTTTTGTTTTCATTTTCAGCGAGTCAACCACTGCCAGCACACTTGTTGCCTAAGCCGAAGAGAGCTCTAATCGTTTTGGAGTAATTGCTAGTTGCTATATTGCTATCACAAAGGAGCAAAAGATAGTTGTCTCTTTGTTAATCAGGGCTTTGAAATGAATTTGTTTTTTGCTTTATGATTTTTGGCAGTTTCTAATGTTGATGATTTGTTTGTACCATCTTTACTTCAAGTAAACCGCGCGACTTCATGAATGATTTACCCTGTCTGAAATAATGTTGCTTTTTATCTTGCATAAAAGTTTATCTATTTATGGATACTAAGGGTTAATGAATGATATCCATATGTAGGTTTTATATTGAGAGTGACGAAAGCACTCAAAGCACCCCCTTGTGTTAGCGACTATCGTCCAAATATGGAACTGAGTTTTGTATAAAAAAACTTAGTCTCTTAAGTCCCAAATAACTCAATTTTCCTCTATGAATGATTTTTGTGTCCATGGTTAGTCTTGTGAAGTGCTTTGTCCCACATTGCTTGTTCGTCGAAATAAAGCGCCAAATTTGCCCGCACAACATAAACTAGTGGTGAAGTCACTAGTATAGTATTGTAACCAAAATTCAGTTTCGAGTCTTGACATCTAATTGTACCCAACTTGTGGACACAAGGCGCGCTGGACTCTTGGTTGGTTGAACCGAGTCGACGTAATTTAACCCCCACAATTTATCAGACCCGAGTTTGGGCATGTCTAGAGGTGCCCAACTCCTTTTCGATCCAAGAAAGCACGAAATTTGATAGAGCTTCAGAATGCATGATGATACTATCAGCAACAAGAAATTCTCAATGAAGATTGTGCATGGCACAGGATATTTCTGCAGGGAGGTCGACTTTTTTTTGGGAGTTTTTAGTCCGGACAACTCTCCATTGGGCATTGTAAATTTGTAATTATGTTTTTTCTTGTACTAGTAATTCAAATTCAAATTTTTTCTTGTACTAGTGTAATGGATAAAAATAATTTTAATGATGAAATTTATATAAAAATATCAAGCCAGTACAACTTAATGTAATATAAAATCTTATCCATGGCTTCTAATCTAGTGGTACCGGACTGAGGCTCTTTCCAAGAGGTTTCGGCGATTTTCAGCACCCACTCTGTGGAATTTTCGAGCGTTTCAAGACAACTTCGGGGATTGGACTCACATCCAGAAAGCGAAGTTCAAGGATTACGTGGATTCAGCAATCGAGAAGACGAAATTGTTTATTTGGAGCTTAGACTTCCATTTACTAGTTTAGAAATGTAATATGTTTGATATCGCATGACTATTTTTAACTTTTATTGTTTGAATGAAAAAGAATGTAATATAAAATCTCAATTCGAAATTAAAGAGTATTGGATTCTATGTTACATTTTTAGAGAGATAATGTAATTGCTAGAATGGTCTTAGATAATATGTGCAAGTTGCACTTTAATCCCTAAAAATGTTCGGTGGCACAAATTAAAAGGTTTCTGATATTGGTCGAAAATGTGCACTTTAATCCCTCTTTTGAAGGAGATGTTAAATTTTGACGGAAAGAGTGACTAAAGTGCACCTTTTCGACCAATATCAGGATTAAAGTGCATATTTTCAAGAATTATTAAATTTTTGAAAATTCTATTTTAATTCTATTTTAATCATATTTTAATTATAATTTAGCGTCTCCTTTAAAAGAGAGACTAAATTGCACCTTTTACGCTAATATCAAGGACCATTTGCGTAGAACATACATTTAATGGGACTAAAGTGTAACTTACACGTATTGTCTAGGACCATTTTGGCAATTTCTTGTTCATTAGATTTGTGAAAGTGATTTGATTTCATAGTACAAATTAATTTCAACTAGATATTTGTACACAGTCCAGCCTGTGCGAAATCGCGCATCGTATTTATAATATATGATCTTTTATTAACAAATAAATATAATATTTCTATGTAATATTATTATTTAATTCATCTTAAATAACTAAATTTAAATTTTATGTTCAAAATAATATAATTTTTGCTAAATCATTTTAAAAAAAAATAAAGGTAAAATATAGTAATGTTTATGAATAATTATTGTATATGTTTACAAAAAACTAAATAAATTTAATGAAAAATATCTCCTATATAGTAGGAGAACATGGGGCTTCATATTACTTTAAAATAATTTCTAACTCCCCCTTCCCCAATTATATATAGTAAGATTGCTTAAAGCATACACACTGCTTACAACCATTAGAAAAAAAACAGCAGACATGAGAATGTGATCGTGATTGGATTCTTCACATTACTAACTATAAGAAGTCTCACACAAGTTTAAGCTGAAACTGAGTCTTCCATTTCTGGTGCAGTAGCCTCATGCCATTTTTGGCCCCCAACATGCAGCATCCAAATTCATGACTCTTCATAAGCTCCTGCCATTAACAAAGGTGAGGTTTTCTATATTATTGTATAATCTATAGATCATAAACAATAAGTCAATAACCAACGTATCCGAGAGACTCTCGTCTAAGCGGAGTAACTAGGTCGGACGGGATTGTTCTAAATTGACCCAAGACTACTACTTCAACAAAGACTAGAACCATAAGATAGCGCAATGAGTCATTTCGATTTAATCCTAATATCGTTATGACTTATGACATAAACCAATGCAGTAACTAAAATCTTGAAATGTGAAAATTTGTGTTTACCATGGATTGGTTACTTTTGATCCTCCGCATAGCTTTTCTTTGGTAGCTTTTTCTTCTGCTCATCATAATTAGCTCTCCAAGTGTTAATGGCTTACTTATTATCGCGATCTCTTTGCTTTTCTCATGATTTTGTTCTTCTTTTGTTCCAACCTTTCTGTTACCATTTGCATCAGCAGATGGAGTTAATAGAGGAAAAAGCCACTCCAGGAAAAAATGTCCACCTATGCTAGCTGACCTTGTTGCATAGCTGCTAGTGCTGCTTTCACCCTGAGAAGCTGGTGACAGGCTACATTGCAGCTCGCCGCTGTGCTTATGGCACTGGACCGTTTGCTCGAGTGGTGTGACATTTGAGATTTCAATGGTTGGGATTTCTTCAATTTCCATTAACGATGAAGCTGAACTAAAAGAGTCATCTGAATAAAATTCATCAAGGTCTAGCTCCGATTCCAATATCTCGTTATCACCTCCACCGCCACCACCAACCCTTGAGCTATCATCATCATCATCTCCAGAGTCTCTTGGAGGAGACGGGGGACCGATAATATCTACAGTTTGGGGTGTGGCGTCATAGACGGACTCAGCAGTCGAATTCTGTTGATGTGGATCATACAAGTACGAGTAAGCAAGTATATAAAGTAAACTACACATACAAATAATATAGAAGTATATTAATACATGGTCAACACGACTTCATTTCAAGATTCTGGTGGTTCGACTGCACCACCTTACTTACCCCAGGTCCGTCTATCGAGGCGCTCGACTTGGAAAAGCAGGGGAGTGGTATTCCTGGTTTTTCTTCCCATAGAAAGGGAATGGAAGCAATGAGCTTCAGAGGTGCTACAATATGGCCAGGTTGTGGAGTAACACTAGGTGGTTTCCAGTCCTTCTTTGGTATCCCTGGTTTTTCTTCCCACATAAAGGGAATAGATATGAACTGTCTGATTCTCTTACAAGTAGGATTCTTTGAGATTTGTTCATGCATCTCTGACATCTTGAATTGATTTTTTCTGACTAGCATCATGGAAATTATTTGTATATATATTGAGAAAAATTATGTAGTGGATTAGCATCTAGAGCACTTACTAACTCTAATTGCCAACCACACCATTTTTATCATGAATTAGGCTGACCTGCTCCAAAGACTTCGGTTCCTTTGGTTCCATAACTAATTTTTTTAAGTAGTGTTCACTATACGCTAGAATGATTAATCATTTTTTTTTTTTGTGAACTAGCGATGGGGTGCGTTTCGAACCTAGGTTTTTCTGGTCACTAGCAAGAGCTTTCTACTAGGCTATTCGATTTACTCACAATGATGAGTATATTAGGTAAAGCTAACATTTTTTTGTCAAGTTATTAATTTATTTAAGGGTTTTACAGACACAACATGTCTTTAATGTATATATTAATTAAGAAATATAATTAAATATAACATACACATAAATATATAATAACTTAAAATTATTTTTATATTCAAAAGAATAAAATATAAAAAAATCTTGAAATTGATACGCGGACTTAATAAGAAAAATGAGTGTTCTATTTCATATGGGTTAATCCGTTAATGTCTCCTATTTCGTAATGTATTAGGACTCATTAGGAATTTAGGAGTATAATTGTTGTTGAATGTAAAATCTGAAAGGATAACTTTCTATTAAGTTTAATATAGGAGATTTAAGTTTTAATCTTTATATGGTATATAAATCGACTTCATATTCGTTTATAAGTTGTAAATTTTTTATTAATATAGTTGAATTAGATAATACATACCATTCAATTCGAAGATACGTATTCTCCGAACAACATAACTAATCAAATTTAACTAATCTAATTAGTATTACAACAACCATATACATAATTCAATAATAATCGTTTTGAACTTCTGTATCCAATTATGTTTCTTAGATGGTACAACGTCTTTACTAGGATTAAATTTTAAGATAATTAATTAACTAAAGTAGAAACACAAATTAGAAAATACTTGTTCAACAAGGAACTAATTACGGATTACCATATTCAACTACAATTAGGAAATATGGATCTATTCCCCTATATATACACATTAGGAGAATAGAGCCATATATATTTCTGTCATCTAATATTCTTCTTGCTTCACTGCTTCTCTCTAATAATTCTCTTGCTTTACTCTCTAATATTCTTCCAAGTATACTCAATTTCTTACAATAATATTGAACATTATGACAATGGGATCTGTTGAGAATCGATACTTGTTATCGGTTGATTTTGGCTCAGTTCTCCTTCTAATGTCGATTCCTATCGATGTCGATTGCGTCACCAATCGGTCAAGGGGCAACCCAATACCAATATAACGATCTCGAGCACAAAGCTCTATCGATGTAGGATGCGAAGTGGAATGGAGGATCTGGTGTACAAAACAACCAGGAGAAGAAAGTGAATATGTGAGCTACTGTTCTGTTTCTCTCATCCAGGAAAGAAGAAGACAACGATACTAAAACCACAATATTAGGTTTTAGTTCATGGACAACAATAGCAAGTGGACAATACATGGGCTTTGGATATTGGTTTGGTATTGGGCCGATTGGGCTCTTGGGCCAATAGATATCAACAATCTCCACCTTGGACCAAGGCATCGCATTTGACATAGGAATCAAGGAACTCATCATCGCCAAACCATACTTGTAAAATCACAAAGACTATACAAGTATTGGAGGGTACACAAATCGGGACAAGGGAAACAAATAACCAAGTCCACAAGGGACCGAACTCTACCATAAGGTCATCGAGTTCTCCACACGTTACGGGTCACTAACCTTTGTCAAAGTTCAGAATTCTTTGACATGACAGGAGCTTCTCAGCAGGCAAACACTTCGTACCCATATCAGCAGGATTAAATTCCGAAGGAATTTTCTCCAACTTAACAATGCCCTTATTAACAATATCACGAATATAATGAAACCTAACATCAATATGTTTAGTCCTATCATGGAAAACAGGATTTTTACATAATTGAATAGCAGATTGACTATCAGAAAATACAACCACATTCTTGTCAAGAAAACCAATTTCAGACAACACAGCCCTAAGCCAGATAGCTTCTTTATAAGCTTCAGTGGCAGCTACATACTCAGATTCAGTAGTAGATAAAGCAACAATGGGTTGAAGTTGAGACTTCCAACTAATGCAGGAACCACACAAAGTGAACACATAGGAAGTAGTAGATCTTCTATTATCCCTATCATTAGCATAATTAGAATCAACATAGCCAATTAACTTAGTACCATCATGATATTTAGAGAAACTCAAACCAACATCAACAGTCGATTTCAAATACCGTAACAACCACTTTAAAGCATTCCAATGAGGCATACCAGGATTAGACATGTATCTACTCAAGCAACTAACAGCATATGCAATATCAGGCCTAGTGCTAACCATTAGATACATAACAGATCCTATAGCATTGGAATATGGCACCTTCTTCATATCATCAATTTCAGTTTCAGTCTTGGGAGACTGATCCTTACTTAACACAAAATGAGAAGCAAGAGGCACATTAACAGGTTTAGCATCAGACATAGAAAATTTACTCAAAATCTTTTCAACATATGCCTTTTGATTTAAAACAAGAGTTGATTTATGTCTATCTCTTATGATGTTCATGCCCAAAATCTTCTTAGCATCACCTAAGTCTTTCATGTCAAAATTCTCACAAAGACATTTTTGCACATTTTTAATAGACTTCAAACAAGGACTAACAATCAGCATGTCATCCACATAAATCAAAAGGAATATAGGCACAGAGTCTATGTTCTTGAAATAAAGGCAATGGTCAGAAGAACTTTTTTGAAACTTCAAAGATTGCATACAATTGTCAAATTTAATATTCCATTGCCTAGGAGATTGTTTTAAACCATACAAGGCCTTTTTTAACAAACACACATTATCAGGCAATTTAGGGTCAACAAAGCCCTCAGGTTGATGCATATAGATATTTTTGTCAAGTTCACCATGCAAGAAAGCAGTCGTAACATCCATTTGTTTTAATTCCCAATCAAAATGAGCAACTAAAGCAAGCATAATACGCACAGTAGTAAACTTAACCACAGGAGCAAAAATCTCAGCATAATCAATTCCCTCCTTTTGAGTAAATCCCTTAGCTACTAACCTAGCTTTAAATCTAACCTTATCAGATTCTTGCTTCACCTTAAACAACCACTTACAGTCTACCACAGAGCAACTAGGGGGTCTAGGAACAAGTTTCCAGGTTTCATTAATCCTTAGGGATTCCATCTCATTATTCATAGCATCAATCCACTCATTGGAATATTTAGACTTTAACGCTTCTTTGTAAGTTCTAGGCTCATCATACTCAACGGCTTCAAACACATTAAAAGCAAACTCAGATATGTTACAATCATTCAGATATCTATCAGGCATTTTAATGGTTCTTTTAGTTCTATCCCTCGTGAGTTGATAGTCATTTAAATCAGGCATAACATCAGAAGTATGCACAACATCAGAAGCAGGTAAATTATCATTCACATCATGCTCCACCTCATTTGGAGTAATATCATCTTGATTATCAGTAACAAAGTTATGCACTTTCATCTTAGACAAAGAGGATTCAGGTTGATCAGTAGTAACAGGCAATTGCTCCACCTCAACGGAAGCATCAATACTAGGAGAAGCAGGCACAGACAAGCAAGGAAACTCATTTTCATTAAAAATAACATCCCTGCTAATAACAATTTTTAACCCCGGTTCACTCCTATCCCATAGCCTATAACCTTTAACACCTTCAGGATACCCCAAGAAAACGCATTTCTTAGACCTAGGTTCCAACTTATCAACTTTTTGATGAACATAACCGACACAGCCAAAGGTTCTCAAGTTACTTAAATCAAGAGGTTTACCCGTAAAAACAGATTCAGGAACTTTCCCTCCTAAAGGGACACTAGGGGACCTATTAATCAGATAAGCAGCGGTAGTAACAGCTTCCCCCCAAAACTTCTTAGAAAGACCAGACATGGCTCTAAGAGCCCTCACTTTTTCTAGAAGAGTCCTATTCATCCTCTCAGCTACCCCATTCTGCTGGGGTGTATAAGGAACAGACTTATGCCTTTTAATACCCCAAGTAGCACATAAATCATTCATCTGTTTATTGCAGAACTCAAGACCGTTATCAGTTCTAAGGGTCTTAATTTTCTTTCCAGTTTGGTTTTCAATAAACACTTTCCAGTTTTTAAACTTATCAAAAACATCAGATTTTTGTTTCAAAAGCAAAACCCAAACTTTACGTGAATAATCATCAATTATCGAAAGAAAATATTGGTTCCCACCATGTGTAGAAATATTAGAGGGCCCCCACACATCAGCATGCAAATACTCAAGCACATCAGCAGACTTAGTCAGATTCGGATATGGGGAAGTGGGAAAACTCACTTTATGTTGCTTCCCTAACACACAACATTCACAGAAAGGGATGGGGGACATTTTATCCTTACCAAAATGACCATTTTTATGCAAAATTTCTAAGCCCTTATTACTCATATGACCCAATCTATTATGCCATAAAACAGATTTGCATTCAGTCACAGAGTTCACAGAAGCATAAGCAGGTTCAGCATGACAAACATATAGGTTATTTATCTTTTTAGCAGTAAAGACAACCAAAGAACCTTTCAAAATTTTCATAACACCCTTTCCCCATTTTCCCTCCAAACCATCATCTTCAAGAGCAGCACATGAAAGCAAATTATAACGCAAATCAGGAACATGCCTAACATTCTTCAAAGTAAACACAGAACCAGAAGAAAAACGAAGACATACATCTCCTATTCCTAACACTTTGCAGTTTTTAGAATTCGCCATAGACACAAAGCCATTATTAACATGCTTATAGTTTGAAAACAGGTTTTTAAAGGGACTCATATGAAAAGTACAACCCGAATCAACCAACCAATCAGAATCACGAAGAGAATCAGATAACACAGAGTTCAACAGACCATAATCACACAGAGTAGTAGCCATAAAAACATCACCCATGTTACCCTCATATTCAGCCACATTAGCATGCTCATTTCTCTGATTCTTATTTACCTTAGGGCAATTCTTAATAAAGTGACCATGTTCATGACAATTATAACACTTCTTCATATTAGGCCTAGATTTAGATCTACCCTTTTTATTATAAGTGTTCTTGTTATTATAATTGCCATTGTTACCACTTTTATGCGCATTATACCTGTTCTGAGATCTACCCCTCACATGCATAACCTCCCCAGAATTCTTACTACCCCCAGAGTGTTTCAAATCCTGTTCTTTACTTTTGAGACCATTAATCACACAATCTAACGACACGTCATCTCTACCATACTTAATCGCAGATTTAACATCACCAAAAGAGTCAGGTATAGCATTCAACAAAGCAATGGGAGCATAATCATCAATGTTTTTATCACCGGACAACTTAATATCCGCTATCAGTTTAGTGAATACATCTAGATTGGCTTCAATATCCTTAGACATATCCAATTTAAACTTAAAAAACTTCTCAAGTAAGAACATTTTACTGGGCAACGAGGTTTCAGTATACAAAGTATTCAACTTATCCCAAACAGTTTTAGCACATTCCGAAATCCCAACTTTTCTAATCACATTAGGAGATAAGTTCAAATAGATTGTCGAACATGCATTTTCATTCATTTCAGTTTTCTTATCCTCAGATTCAGTGGCCACATAGCTTTTAGTGATAGCTTTAACACATTTTTGTTGAATTAAAACACATTTAATTTGTTGTTTCCAAATGCTAAAATCAGATTTTCCATCAAACGGAACCAAACCATATTGATTAGGAAAAGACATAATTAAACAATTATAATCAATTCAAAATATAATATGGGCCAAATACACAAAGTAATTGAATTTTAGCAATTTTAAAACACACAATCAAAATATACACAACAAAAATACAAAATTAAAGCAGCACATAATGCCGGATACACAGATCCGGACCCCAATACAGAAAATAAAAAAACTGAAATTTAAAAGGGATTAAGCCTCTTTACCATTGCGAAAATTTCGGCAAAATTTTCGACCTTACCCACCTCGCTCGAGGAATTTTTAAGCTCCAAATAAATCAAATTTCAATCTGGTCAACAGGGTGGTCAAATGGTCAACTGCTCTGGTCAACGCAAGCAAGCAGCTCCTTCTTCTTCAAGCTCGCAGCACCTCCAAGTAGCAGCTCCGACGACGGCGACCTTTGGTGGCGGCTTCGACTTTCCAGCAGCTGCTCCTCGACCTTCACGGCTCCAGCAGCAACTCCAAGCAGCAGATCCGGCTTCGTCACCTCCAGGCAGCAGCTCCGGCGACCTCCGACGGCTCCAGCAGCTGCGAACAGCTCCTTCTCGACCTTCAACCTTCTGCAGCAGCTCCAAGCGACTTCAAGCGGCTCCAGCAGATCTCACGGTTCCAGCAGCTCCAAGCGGCTCCGGTTCGTCACCTCCAAGCAGCAGCTCCGGCGACCTTCTGACTTCCAGCAGCTCCGACGAACAGAGCAGGCCACGAACACAAGCTCCAGGCAGCAGCTCCGGCTGCAGCAGCTCCAAGCCACGGACTCAACAAGCCACGAACAAATCCGGCTTCAATCGAACAGATCGATCGCAAATCGACGAACAAGAGGCAACTCCAACAAGTTTAACACAAGCTCAGATACCACTGTTGAGAATCGATACTTGTTATCGGTTGATTTTGGCTCAGTTCTCCTTCTAATGTCGATTCCTATCGATGTCGATTGCGTCACCAATCGGTCAAGGGGCAACCCAATACCAATATAACGATCTCGAGCACAAAGCTCTATCGATGTAGGATGCGAAGTGGAATGGAGGATCTGGTGTACAAAACAACCAGGAGAAGAAAGTGAATATGTGAGCTACTGTTCTGTTTCTCTCATCCAGGAAAGAAGAAGACAACGATACTAAAACCACAATATTAGGTTTTAGTTCATGGACAACAATAGCAAGTGGACAATACATGGGCTTTGGATATTGGTTTGGTATTGGGCCGATTGGGCTCTTGGGCCAATAGATATCAACAGGATCATGTGGTAATGTTCCAGACAATTACGAAGATCAAACTCCACAGTTATGTGCTAATGGTTGCGGATTCTTTGGAACGAAAGCATTCAAGAATTTATGCTCAAAGTGCTTCATCGCACAAAGCATTCTGCAGAACCAGAAGGAAGAAAAATATGAAATACCCATCACAAATCCATTCCCTTGTTTCAACAAGAACATTAAAAAAGGTGATTTGTTAACAAGAAACGAGGATGCAGCAGACGATGAAAAGAAGAACGAAAAGGTACTCTGCAGCTGTTGTAAGAAGAGAATTCGCGGGCTGATGATATACAAGTGTCGATGCAATGGAAGATTCTGTATAAAGCATAGGTTCCCTGAAGAACATATGTGCAACTTTGATTTCAAGAATCTTGGTCGTCTTGATTTAGCCAAAGCAAATCCTGTGATAAAAGGAGAAAAACTGGATCAGAAGATTTGAAGACTTTCAAGCTTTTTTTAGTCTCCTATGTATAAATTTTCCTTCATTTGTTTAATTACCTAGTTTTTTTCTTTCAATTATTGTTGTAGAACATAGTCAAGATACTTCTTTTCTTGATACACTTGGTAATACAATTTGTTTATAAGTTCTAAATATATCTTTTACCACAAGAATCATACACATAAGTATAAACACTCACGTATTATTTGTATCAACTGTGTACCAACCGCTTAATAATACAACAATAAATCTCAGGCTAATACCAAATAATTGACAAATATATATAAAAGTTGTACAACAGGAACCAGCCATTCATACTGATTTAATCAAGTGAGCACTAAGCAAGAAAGCTAAGAATTATAGACCTTTTCAAGCTCCTCCTTGCAGCTTGAGCAACATCACTTTTTTGCTCAACGCCAGCGCATCTAATGTCATCACTTTTTCGATTCCGTTCTCATTATTCGGATCGTGGCTCGGCGTGCATTTGCACACGTGAAACCAAACATTAAATTCAATGTTCGGCAAACAGAATCGAACGGTGCGAAATAGTTCGGTCCGCCTATTAGATGTATGATGTGCAACTTAAATATATATTAAATTAAACATACATATATAATATATATAATTCAATAGTAATTATTTAGGATAATTATTATATTTTATAAATAACATGAATTAAAGTTAGTATATAATTAATAAAATTATTATTCGAAATTAACTACCCCCTCCGTTTCTTTTTATTTGATTGTTTAGAGTTTTTTTATTGTTTCAAAATATTTGATTGTTTACAATTTCAACGCAACTTTTTACAACTTTAATGTACCTTTTTACAACTCCAATGCACCTTTTTACAATTTCAATGCACCTTTTTACAATCCCAATGTAATTTTTTACAATATCTTAATAAATTACTTTTTCTCCAAACAATCAAATAAAATGAAACGGAGGGAGTAATTATTAAAATTACTATTAGAACATACTAACTTAAACATATTTTAATTTATGCCCAAATATGATACCTCACTTCACACTTTCACGTCTTCATAGCCGCAGCCCGCAACTCCATTTCAGGATTCTTCATTGCCGCCAAAAATTACATTTCTTCATCAACTAGCCGCCCCTCGAACTCCAAATATTATTACATGTAAACTCGAACTTTCGAATCTTAGGTTCGCATAAATCGAATCTAAAGTGCAAATCCATGCAGACCGAACTCGAATATAAATACGTTGGCATAGTTCGTTCGGCGATGGATTTTAGTTTCTAACATAGATTATTTAAGGCTTTTATGCATTTAACCATCTGAATATTTTGATCTTGTCAAATTAGCAATATAGTATTTCTCTTGGCAAATAGGTACGTGGATCCTAAATTTTGCATTTGGATTTATATTTCAGCTTTTTTAGCATTTAACTTTTTTTAAGCCAAACATTTAAATCTAACTCAACCTCACTATATACAATTCATACTTTGTGATCTAACCCACCCGCCTCACCCCACCCCTCCCCCTCCCCCTCCCTATAAATCTTTACATATTTATTTATACTGATTAATCTGTAATAATTGGTAATAATTATTCGTAATGATTTCTCTGATTAATCAAACAAGATTTGATATGTCGAGTGTGGAAATTTGTTGGTGGCATTAATGGTAGATACTCGGTCGTCGGTTTCTAAATAAAGTGGGTATTGAAAATACTTGTTCGTTAACTGTTCGGGAATGGGTTTGTTAAAACCGGTCCCAAATTCTTTCAAATTTGGTTACGGCTCGTTTCTTAGATTTGAAATTTGATTTCATTTCACTCATTATTCGCCCGTTTAGTTTGGCCATTAAACTAGTCATGCAATAGAATTATCATTGATTGATTAGTTAATCCCTTGGTTATTTGGCTTGTTAAACCGTGACCAAAAGTCGTTGTGTTTCGATTTTTGTATAGAGCATATTTGGTCGAAAACCAATTCTATTTGATCCGCTAGCAGTCTTAATAGCAGTCTTGATGTATGAGTACGATTGTTAAATTAAAGTTGAAGATTCGATTTGACTCAGATCACGTACATTTAGAAATATTTTCAATTTTTCTTTATTCAAAAAGTTCATGCGGTTTTCGAAATGTTCGAGCCGAACGATTTTTATCTTCTTTTGGACTCGAATTGCACATTTGAATCACAATATTAGAACCGAGAGTATTGGTCCGTTTGGATTGGGGTGAACCTAGGTGAACTTAATCATTCACCTCGTTTGGAACCAAAAAAAAGAAAAGTAATAGGTTAATGTATGTGAATCTAGGTTAATGTAGGTTAACACATTCACCTCCATTCACTCTCAAATCATTCACCCCCAAATCGGTGGGTAATGCTAGGTTAACGAATTAAAATTATTATTATTAATAATAATATTTCCCTCCATCAATTATTTCCCTCCCAAAAAAATAATAATAATACCCTCGTATTATTGCTTCTTGCCTCCAACAAAAATTTGCCGCCCATATATAATTCTTTGTTGACGTAATCCAAAATCACATTTTGTTATTTTCAGTTTTAATTCGTGAGTAACATATATAATATATTAACTTTTCTTGATAACACTCAATTCTAATTAAAATCTTTTTAATTAGTAATATATGTAATATGTGACTTAAATTCATTTGTTACCAGTTCCATAGTATATATATATATATAAATTGTTAATTTCAATTCGTTATGATATATCAAATGTCTCATTTTTATACGTGAAACGTACTAGTCAAAATTAATAAATTTCGATATTTTAATTTAGTATAAAATTTAAGTATGAATCAGATTTATAAATGTGAAATTATAATATAAAAAAATTTCAAGTCATAGTTTTAATCGTCAATATTGATGAGGGATGAAATAAAAGAGCAAATAATAATTAACCGGTACTACTCGTAAACAAGTAACACCGGGACAGGGTGTTTTGCGTTGAAATAAAGATAAAGATATAAATGTCAGTTTAATAGTTAATAATTTTAGAATATTGTCTTTTAAGTTATTAAATATATGGTTTCACCTAGAGAAGGGTAATGGTACCCAAGCAGTAATTATAATAGTTTCACCTACATTCTCCTAACCTAAGTTAATTTAAATATTTACCCTCACCTAGATTCACCCCAATCCAAACGCACCATATATTACTGGTTTGAAGTGTTATAACTTATACGCACATCAAAATAGTGTCCAAATAATATTTTTTTAGATATGAAATGACAATCGTGCCCCATATTTGTGTAAATACTACGTTTCCCATTACTGGGGTTTCATGAACATGGCCCGAACTAAGGTCCTGGCCCATTTGAAAGGTCCACTATGACTATTTGCCAAGCTTTTAAAACAAAACCCTAATACACAAACCTTCATCAAATCAAAGCAGCACTCTCCAGCATCTTCGCCGGAAAACACCCCTCCTCCAGCCATGGGTCGTATGCACAGCCGCGGGTAACCATTAATGTCCTTAATATTTGTCCACTTTTATCATTTGTCCATAATCGTCCAATGTATTAATAAAATGTATTGATTTCAGTAAGGGTATCTCAGCTTCGGCGTTGCCCTACAAGAGGACTCCTCCTACCTGGCTCAAGACCTCTTCTCAAGAAGTATTTCACTCTCTTTACCTATAATATGCAATGCTTTCCAAATATCGTCCACTTTCTAATTTTGATGTGTCGGCTTTTTTAAACTTTGACCTCCAATATCTTTTAATATGCGTTTAAATTAGTGTAGTTCTGATTCGAACCACAGTTGTATGAGTCAATTAAGAGTTCAATTAGACTGGATGATGTTTTTGGATTGGCGGTAGTATTTACTCCCTCCGTCCCTAAAAGATTGTCACATTTTGACTTTTGGTGGTCAACAAAACACGATTTAAAACATAAATATCTATTATTGTACATGCGAAAAAAATTATAAAAAGTAATATTTCAAAAATATATATTGAGACGAATCTAACAAGGTCCCACAAGACTATATTATTTATTACTATCATTTAATGTGAATTCATGATCAAATTTTGTAATGTTTGACTAACAAAAGTCAAAATGTGATAATCTTTTAGGGACGGAGGGAGTATTTTATTTATCGTAGATGTTGTTGTTGATTGATTTATGTGTATTTTGAAAATGTGAAAGGTTGAAGACAACATATGCAAGTTTGCAAAGAAGGGGTTGACTCCATCCCAAATCGGTGTGATTCTTCGTGATTCGCACGGGATTGCTCAGGTTAAGAGTGTCACTGGCAACAAGATTCTGCGTATTCTCAAGGCACATGGTAATCATCACACTTAGCCCTTCCTTTTAATGGTTTATACAATTATTTAATTTTGCATTTGAATATTCATTCTTGGTATTAGTGATTAATGAAGGAGTGTAGCTTATAGGAAGAGGCTTCAAAAGACCATCAGTAAGGCTCTAATTAAACCATCAGTGGCTTCCCCACAATGATGCGTTATCGGAAAAATCAAAATGATGTGCGTAATTACTCATTGGAGAGCCTTAGGCTAACAAGCAAATTCGTGTAGCTAATTACCTAATTCACTTATTTTTTAGCGCAATCTATTACCTCCATCCCTAAAATATTGGCTAGTTTTGTCTCTTTTAATGGTTAAATTAACAGACTTTGTTGTCTTAATTGACACACACAACTTTGGTTTGAATCATAATTGTCATGTTGATAGTAAAGTAGATTAAAAAACACTCAAATTTGATATGTTTTTCTCTAAATATTATACAACATATTCAAACATATTTCTGTTGACAATTTAACATACTGGATAATCTTTTAGTGGGGAGATAGATAGATAGATAGATAGATAGTATGTTAATTGTCTAGGGTTTAATTGATACAAAACTTATTTGTATTTAATTTTTTCAGCACTTGCTCCTGAGATTCCAGAAGATCTTTACCACCTAATTAAGAAAGCTGTTGCCATTCGTAAGCACTTGGAGAGGAACAGGAAGGATAAAGACAGCAAATTTAGGCTAATTCTTGTGGAGAGCAGGATTCATCGCCTTGCTCGTTATTACAAGAAGACCAAGAAGCTCCCACCTAACTGGAAATAGTACGTGACCTCGCCTCTGTCTCCCCATTAGCATCCAATATTTATGCTTGTAATCACTATTTTATGTGCTTGAGCAAAATTGTTTGTTTCACAATAGTAGAATAACATTGTTGACACCAGTTTTTACGAATTCTAGCCTATTCCTATAAAATTTATTCACCATTTTTGTTTTCATGTTTTTCAGCGAGTCAACCACTGCCAGCACACTAGTTGCCTAAGCCGAAGAGAGCTCTAATCGTTTTGGAGTAATTGCTGGTTGCTATATTGCTATCACAAAGGAGCAAAAGATAGTTGTCTCTTTGTTAATCAGGGTTTTGAAATGAATTTGTTTTTTGCTTTATGATTTTTGGCAGTTTCTAATGTTTATGATTTGTTTGTACCATCTTTACTTCAAGTAAACCGCGCGACTTCATGAATGATTTACCCTGTCTGAAATAATGTTGCTCTTTATCTTGCATAAAAGTTGATCTATTTATGGATACTAAGGGTTAATGAATGATATCCATATGTAGGTTTTATATTGAGAGTGTCGAAAGCACTCAAAGCACCCCCTTGTGTTAGCGACTATCGTCCAAATATGGAACTGAGTTTTGTTTAAAAAAACTTAAGTCTTTTAAGTCCCAAATAACTCAATTTTCCTCTATGAATGATTTTTGTGTCCATGGTTAGTCTTGTGAAGTGCTGGTATCATTTGTATTATAAAGGAGGAAAATTAAGTGGTTGCGTACAAATAATGGTCTGGAACAACAGAATGAGGTAACATGATGTGAATGAATGGGATACTCATTAAGAAAGTGGGCTTTGTCCCACATTGCTTGTTCGTCGAAATAAAGCACTTGCGTAGCTTTACAATTAAAGACTCACATTTACTTTTTTCATTGTTAATTTTGTGGATTTTATTATATTTTTAATATTATCATAATTATTCTGAAAGTATTGACTATCTATATCTGTCCCGTTTAATAGAGAAACATTTGCGGTTGTTTTATCCGTGAATTAGTTTTAACACATTGTTAAAGATACTACGTTAATAAGGTGTTATTCACATTGAGTACTTGATATAATTCATTCACCGTATCGATGTTGCTTTAAGTTGCTTCCATAAACATATAACATAAATAATGATGTGTAATTCTTTTGGAGAGATATTCTATATAATTGAAGATTTGTACACAATTAATATTTGTCAGAAATCGATGATCATAATAATTTACAAAAAAAATGTTACTGTAGTAAAAGCTCAAATTATATCTCTATAGAACTATTATTTATAAAAGTTGTTAAATAAACCACTTTAAAAAGCAAACTCTTACATGATACAAATGCCTACATATATACTACGTCCATCTCTAAATGATTGTCACATTTTGATTTTTGATGGTCAACAAAACACGATTTAAAACGTAAATATATATATTATTCTATATGAGAAAATATTATAAAAAGTTGATATTTCAAAAATATATATTGAGACGAATCTAATAAGGTCCTACAAGACTATATTATTTCTTACCGTTGAATGAGAATTAAATTGTCAAATTTTGTAGTATTTGACCAACAAAAATTAAAATGTGACAATCTTTTAGGGACGGAGGGAGTATATAGTAACTGCCAAACTTGTTATGTGCCATTCTTTTTTTCTTTTTTTGATAAGTGATGCAATTAGATTAATGATAATGAGTTGTTCTTACATCAGAAATTTGGGGGGAACCCCTATTGTCTTGAGCACGACTTAATAAATTACATCCGTCATTAAAATTCGAAATTGAAACATCTAATAAGTTCATAAAACATCCAGTATTAGTGGGTAGCCAAAAGATCTTGCAAAACTTGTCCAAAATATTCTTCTGAAGCCAATTCCAATCCTTGTCTTGCCTCAGTTTGATGAAGACTTTATTCCAAACCTGAGAAAAGAATCCATCAGTGATAAAGAAAATTGCATGGTTGTGACTTCCTTTTAGTAAAAGAAGGGCTGTAATAGTAGCTTCAAGAGAATTCTGAAAGTCAGTTATTTTGGATAGATTTTCATCCATCCTGGTAACTGTTCCTCCATTGATGATTTACTAGATCCTTGGTGATACATACAGATTTTCCAAATAGGAGAATCGTCATTAGAAATACCAATGCAGACTTTTGCATCTCTGTTATTGCAATTTGTGGAGGAGGATGTAGAATTAATCAACAGACAAGAGTTGAAGTAACTTCTGCATCCCAAGTCTGAATTATTTATGTGGGATGGTAAGAATGGTTTTTGTTTGGTTTTTCGGCCCATTTTCCAGGTGTTGTAGAAATCATTTGATTGAGCTATGAACCTTTCCCTTGACGGGCTAATTTTGTTAAAAATTAGATTGTTCCTGGTAAGCCATATGACCCAGAGAGTGCTACTTGTTTTCAGTAGAATATCTTGATTCTGTGAGTTGTAAAGAATGAATATGATAAGATCAGTGACATCCTGAAGGGCCGTATGATCTATGATATTGGTATTTGACCAGTGATAGTCCGCATGAGGACAATGAAGGAAGAGGTGTGTCATGTGTGGAGTTTTCAACGGGGTTGGCACAGAAGACACAATTGAGAGAGATATTTTTGGAGGTCTTTTTAGAGATAAGATCAGTTGTAGGAAGTCTATTTAGAAGTATTTTCCAGAGAAAGATCAGTTATGTGCCATTCTAAGAGAATATATAGGTGTCCACTAAATGTGACATTTATAAAGGATGCAAAGTATCACGATAAGGATTAAATGTTTTAAAATTTCAATTCATGAAGCATGTTTGTTTTATAACCATTAGCATTTTACATAATTGACTGTGGAGTGTTTGTAAATTGTAGACAATTATTTTGTAAGATGTTTTATGAGATTCATTATGCAATATTATTGCATTTTATGTGATATTGGTTAGTTACGAACTTACGATACCATTTTCAATTTTAAAGCAAAATAACTGAAACGGTAAACTCTTTGGCGCCTTTTTTGTAGCAACAGCCCCACGGTAAATTATCTCTAAGCAAAAATTAGGGTTCACTTTCAAAAAAATGTCTACTGGACTATCTCTCGTAACTGAAAGAACCACCGTTGACCTTGGTCAACCCATCCTCAATGGCGGAGAGGAACTCATGCGTGTGCAGCCACGTGTCTCAATCGTATTGGATAACTCCCCGCCTGAATCACCCGGCACTCTTTACATCACAAACAAGTACACTTTCTTTATTTAGCGCTGATTGGATATGTTCGTATTCGTATAGTCGATTCCACTTAGTACGATAAGGTTTAGTTTATTGCGTTTTTTGTGTGATTGATTTCTCAGGAGAGTTATTTGGTTGAGTGATTCGGATAGAGGCAAGGGTTATAGTGTCGATTTTTTGTCGATTTCGCTTCATGCTGTGTCGACAGATCCAGAGGCTTACCCTTCTCCCTGCATATACGCTCAGGTAATTTTATTAATCTGATAGATTATATAATGTTTTAGCTAGTATGGATTATTATTATGTAAGTGTAATTGGTTTACATAATCAAGTTGATCTTATTATGTACTAGTGGAGGTAATGTAGTTTGACAGAGTGGTTGTATGTTTTATTTCACGTCTTAAGTCCCGTGTAAGCGTGTAAAACTAACACCATCATTTACATTGACATGCCCGATGCCTTTGAAGAGGTTTTGCCTAAGCCACGGGGTAAAGAGTTCCGACAGCACTCATCCTTATTCTTGTGATATCAGGGAGTGTGTTTCTGAATTGACCCAAAGTGAAGTGTCAACACTATCTACTACTTTATACGGAGTAATAGATAAGAAGGTGAGGTAGTGTGATAAGCCATTTTGATTCATTACACTACTTAGTTGGAATTGGGAAATCCACCTGCATATTCCAAGTTATGGCACGAATATAGGTGAAGGCTTGAAGTTATGATTTTAGACTGTTCTTGTTTCTAAAGTGGGATAAAGAGATTAAGACTTGATTATAATTCTGATATATGTTTATTCTGATATGTAGATTGACATTGGAACTGATGGTGAAGAGTCAGAGGAGTCTGATTCAGAGTACAATGAGATTGACCTGTCAAAAGTCACGGAAATGAGGCTTGTGCCGTCGGATCCTACCCAATGTATTTTTATCTGCATTATAAGTTTACACCTTATTCTGTTATTATAAATTGATTTGAGCTTTTTTTTTTTGCATCCTAGTAATAGTAATATTTACCTGTTATGTAGTGGATGCCATGTTCCAGATATTTTGCGAATGTGCTGAATTAAATCCAGGACCTATTGATGGTGAGTTAGAAATCTTATTTGGATTTTTCGTTCAAGTTTTGTAAACTCTATGCTGTAATTCTATTATTTTCTGGATGATCATGCATTATTAGATACTTTAGATGATGAAGGAGAGCACAATTGGGTTTTTAGTGCTGATCAGTTAGAGAGTGAAAATGGAGGTACACTCCTTACCGACTGCATTCTTAGATTTTGGAATTCAATATTTTGGGAATCATTGTTCTAATTGCCAATGGTACACTGGTTGTGTAGAGGTAGATGAGTTTGACGGGATCCCTCAGAATAATGTTAATGCAATTGGTTCGAACGGGAATCATGACTTAGCTAATAGAGTGCTTCAGGTATGTCTACTTACTGGAGATTCAAAAGAAAGTGGCAATGTTGGATAATTTGTTGCTCTCTTAATTATCTTTCGAAATTCTGTTGTTGGCTCTACTGAAATCGTGCACTGAGCGGATCCAGTCACGGTTTATTAGGATATACTAGAACTTTGATCCAGTAAACGGTGAAGTAATAAGAACTGATATTCTATTATTTGTGATTGAGAAATGTCTCTTCGTGTCATGTTTTGCTCTTTAATTATGTTAAAGCTTTAGTTTTTTCCCTAGTCATGAATCCTTGCTGTTCATATATGGAAGAAGCACTCATATATTTACCCATTGCCTGCAGCTTCAAATCAACGACCAGCGTTTTGAGGATGCCGAAGAAGAGTTGGAAAATGGCGACACTGTCGATCGCCACGGCCACTAACATCATGGCCACATGGCCCTTCTTTTATAATTATTATGATTGTTTAAACTCTTGGCCTTAAGAGGCTTTATTCCCTGTAATATGATAAGGTTATATGACATCAAAGCTCTTTTAACAAAAGTGCAATGTGTTGTACGCACTTGGAAATTTGGTTTTATTTTCCTTTGCAATTCTGCTCTTTACAAAGGAATAAACATTGCATCTCTCAAAGAAGCTAACATACTCAACATATTATCTTGTTTTTGAAATCTTGTATCCTAACAGAGATTCACAAAAGTCAAATGATAATTGTTCGTGAGCTGAGCAATAAGAACTCAAACCAAAAAACCGGGTTGGTCACTCAAACTGAAACCCTGATCTAAACTAAACCGGTCTGATTCCGGTTCACAATTCATATTTAACTAGATAAACCTGAGAGTAGGCTAGTAATGTCCGACTATAAAAAGTTGAATATATGAAATTCTCGCTGACATACTTAGAATATCTAATAGAGTAACTAATTGATTTGAACATTATTGAATCGGTTCATCCCTATTTTAGACCTGATACCTGACCTAATTTTAAATTGGATCCTATATCTAGCGGACCTAATTTCAAGTTGGATCCTATATCGAGCCGACTTTGGTATTCGTTTCTATACCGAACCGAGAGTTCGGACTCTGGAGGAGCCCAATCCAGCTACCTTCTCAGTAGGCCCAATTTGAATCCGAAATTACTAAAACCCTATCTCTATTATACATATCTACATCTTTCTCCTCATTGCAGAAGTTTTATCATCACTGCTGATATTGTTTTCTGCAAATCTAGAAAAATGGCATACGCACCACCCATGAAGGCAGCTACTAAGCCAGGTTTGGAGGAATCTCAAGAACAGATCCACAAGATTAGGATCACTCTTTCCTCCAAAAACGTCAAGAATCTTGAAAAAGGTCACATTTTTATAACTTTTCTTCATTCAACAATTTTTATGCTTTATATCACTTTGGTTTTCCTGAAAAAGGACTGTATCGAACTACCTATAGTACATGGGTTACTTAACATATAACTTCAAATGGAGAAGTGTATTCATTTAAGTAGGATAAAGCTTTTTTGTTCGATTGAATTTTCTCAATAAGAGTTGAACGTAGGATGACCTAGAGTTCTTGGGTTAACGGTTGATGGAAGGGGGGAGTGATGACCCAACATAGGATGAATAAATATTGTTGTAGCCATATAGTCGACAAGGCTTAGCTTGGTTTGGTATATCGTCTCGATTGGGTCTTCACATACCATTGTTATAATTCTTAATTGACCTTCTTGTTTAAAACTTAGGCTCAACGAAGAAGCATAACAATGATATAAGCGAAACATATAAAAAAAGGTGACATTTTTATTTATTATGACTTACATTAATTCAACAGTTTTTATGGTTCATTTGATTTGGATTTTATTACTCATATAAGTTATTCACTATTGCTTTAATATGTTTCATTTCTGTCCTTGTCATGTTTCTTAGTTGAGCCTTGTCTAAATATTACTCACTCCATTTAAAAAAGGGTTGTTTAGTTTTGAATTTTCAGTTGAGATATTGAAATTTGAAATGAAATGAAAGTTTAGTATATATTGTTTCATTTGTTTGATACTCCACTGCCCCTGAGGCAATCATATAGTAGGCAGAGAGCACGTGTCCGAATTGATTCAAGAACGGGTATACATTGTTTGGTAGTTGGTGAAAATATATACATCAAAAGATAGTATTTTTGATGAACTTTACTATTATGAAATTTGATACCAAAATAACATTTGTAATGTACTACACTATTAATATAATATTTTGATATCAAAAGGTAGCGTTTTTAGTTTAGTTTACTAATAATATTGATTCAAATCGAAGTTATGTATGTAAAGTCAAGATGGAAAAGAATGTACTGACCATTAAAATAAACTTGACAAGGAATATATGTTAGTTCTTGAATTGAGATTTTTGTTTAATAAGGAGTGAAGTAGATATCTACTGTATGTATCTATTCTATGAGGTCCACAATGGGTTAGTTTAATTGGAAATGCATCATCCTTCTGTGATGCTTTGAAAATGTTATTTGGTTTTCTCCTGAAAGTTGATTCTTGATTGCAGTTTGTGGTGACTTGGTTCGTGGTGCCAAGGACAAGAGGCTGAGGGTCAAGGGACCAGTTAGGATGCCAACAAAAGTTCTAAACATCACTACCAGGAAGGCTCCTTGTGGTGAAGGTATGCTATGTATCAGAGTTTTATTTCTTTGCGAGCATACAGATACATTATTCTTAGTTTTTGATGAAGTATAGTACTTTTCATCTTTAGATGGGATCTGCAGTTTACTTATAAGGGTAGAAGTCGAGGGCTCAAACCTCGACCTCTAGGTCCTTGTAAACAAAATAATCTCTAGCAGAATTGTCAGTTGGGGAGAATGAAGTTTTCACATAGTTAAATAGTTATGTCTTTACTTAAGGGCGTCTGTTTTGTAAGTCTCTCTGTAACTTAAGTGTAATCTATTGGGAAAGTCGTACAAGTAGACGTTTGGAAATGATTGGATCTGTTCCTCTTGTGCGTCATATTCTATTGTTAGTAAGGTAGTTTTGTGTTATTGAGTGCCAAATGGTTTTGGTTCTGCTATGCTAATTAAAATTTCTGTTTATTGCATTTCAGGTACCAACACATTTGACAGATTTGAACTCCGCGTTCACAAGAGAGTTATTGACCTTTTCAGCTCACCAGAAGTGGTCAAGCAAATTACCTCCATCACTATTGAACCTGGTGTCGAGGTTGAAGTAACAATTGCTGATTCTTAATCTTCTTTACTTCATGTTGGCAGGATTTGAACTTGTATCAGCTATGCACTCAATGTTTTGTGATAATTTTGTTGAATTCTGAGATTTTGAGAAGAGGATTTTATGTTGGTCTTAATCTTTTGTAGAATGGCCAAACGGTGTTGTTGTAGCTTGTTATCTCTTATATCACCACATTATGCAGTGATAATTCTATAGCTCTTCAACAATTATCACTATAGGGACGCGTCTCTAAATGAATTGCTATTTTTGCTACTATAAAAGCTGGCATGACGATTAGCCAAGAGTAAGAATACTTCCCAGTGAAGTGGAGTTGGTTGTATGAAAACGGTTATAGAAATACGATGGCAATGAAGTTTCCAACTACAACTAATTTGCTACATAAAATTTGTTATTGTGAAGAAGTACAGAGGGAGAGGTTACATTTGAGTCCTAAATTCTCGTGTAGACATACACTAAGGTGACAGTAATCCATGGAATCAAACCCCAAAACATTGTTGAGATTGTCAACCCTGTTCCACCATATTGTACACTTGCTATTAACATTGAGTTAAAAGGATCAGTTGGACCCTTTAAGCTTGTTCCTTAGCAATTGTTACGAACTCTTGTCCTCATTGACTGGATAATATTCTAGGTACCATTTCACAAATTTCTTCAACCCTGTGTGCAAATTAGTCGTAGGCTTGTATCCAAACTCCTTCTTTGCATAGCTAATGTTGGCATGTGTATACACCACATCTCCATTCCGTGGCATCGGCAACACCTTCTTCTTGGCTTTCACCTTCAATAAGCTTTCCAAGATGTTTACAAGCTTGCTAACTTGGACAGGTGAAGTATTCCCAAGGTTGAATATTCTCAGCTGAGCCGGACCTTTCTTCTTCCCGCCACTTCCAGTGCTCTTCTCTGCAGAATCCAACGACCCCAGGCAACCTTTCACAATATCATCAATGAAGGTAAAATCTCTAGCCACACTAACATGTTGAGGGCCTTCAAATATGGATATCTCCTTTCCCTGCAATATATCTTTGGTAAAAAAGAAATAAGCCATATCAGGACGACCCCATGGTCCGTAAACGGTGAAGAACCTCAATCCCGTGATTGAGAGGCCATAGATATGGTTATAGGTGTGAGCAATCTCTTCTCCAGCTTTCTTGGTAGCTGCATAGAGACTTGCTGGGTTATCTGTTCGGTCTCTCTCAGAAAACGGAACCTTTGTGTTCAATCCGTAGACAGAGCTAGACGATGCCCAAACTATTGCAGGTTGTGGATTTGCTGCCTTGCAGACCTCGAAAAGGCTTACGAGCCCTGCAATGTTGCTGTGCACATAAGAGCTTGGATTCTCCATGGCGTAGCGGACACCTGCCTGAGCAGCAAGGTGCACCACATGAGTAAATGAAACAAGATCAAAAAGTTTCTTTAGAAGATCAGAATCATTGATGTCTCCTTCGATGATGAAGACGCCTGACTGATCCAACATCTTTTGGCGTGCCCTCTTCAAGGAGGGGTCATAATAGTTGTTGAAATTGTCAAGGCCCACCACTCCATCCCCACGACGTTTCAGGGCAGCAGAAACATGCGATCCAACAAATCCAGCAGCGCCTGTCACCAGGACGCGTTTGTGAGAGCTAGAACGAGGACTTGCAGACATCTTGACACGCATATCCCAGTCTATACCGCCCCATTTAACAGCCGTGTGAGGGGTGTTGGAAGACGGGGGAGAATCAAACGACGGAAGGGAGCAAAAGACCACGTAAGAAATCAATGCGCCGAAAATGATGCACCAGAAAATGATTTTGGTAGCAGAATAATGCGTTTTTCTGTGGGCATAAGAAGCCTTGTCCATTTTGGCTTTGGTTGAAGATGAGATAGTTAACATTTAGTTGCAAATAAGATTAAAACGTTCAAAAAGAGAGAATAACAAATTCGATAATTTGGTGATATTTTCTTCCCTCAATTGTGTATCCTAATGCATTTAGAAGTGATTAACAACTAAATGATTAGGATGAGATAAAACGAAATCTTGTATGATATGTGTTTATAAGAATATGAGAATGTATTTTCCTGTATTTTCATATAGATATGGATAGGAAAAAGACATTACCTGTTAATGGGAAAGGGAGATACCTAAATACAAGTTTTCAACCTTGAATATCGCTCATGTTATATGGTCGATAAGCTTGTGCTTCATTTTCATTTATTTATTTATTTATTTTTAGCTTTTACTATATTCGGATGACGTAACGAAAAGTAGATTTAGTTTGATTTTTTTCTATCTTCCAACGGATGTTCGAGACTTATGTCAAAAAGTTTGAAAAAACTATATGAATGTGTTTGATTAAACTAATTAAATTAATGGCTTTGACCAACCGAAAAACAAATTAGTTAAACAATTGGATACCATTAGTTATTTTGCCAACCTTTTACTTCATAAACACTACTTCGTCTTAATATAGATTCAACATTATTTAATTAAACATATCCCGGCATATTTTATTCTGAAGCTTCAACTCCAACTAAACGGGTAAGAAGGATCGAATAGTTAGATCAATAAGTAGCTAAGGATGTTTTTTAATTAATCCAAAAAATGAAGTGTGATGGATCCTGTAATGATCCTTAATATATAATCCATTTCGTTAATATTCAATAATCATAAAATGTTAAAGAGTGACTTTATATTATTAAAACTTAAAAGATTTTTTTTTGAGTTAATCGAATAGCCTAGTGGAAAAAGCTCTCGCTAGTGATCAAAAGGTCCTGGTTCGAAATTCACATCAATGGCTAATTTACAAAAAGAAAAGAAAAAAAAACTTAAAAGATTTTTTAGAAAATAAAACTATAATTATGTGTGGTGAATACGCAAAATCTAAGGAAAACCATGGTGGTACTCTTGCCGCCTCAAGTTCTTACACAGAATCCCGACAACGATTCTCCACCACAATGTCCCAAAATGTTGTCCAATTTACAACTAATAGTATAAAACACCTCTTCAATTTCACCCTTCCCATTAATGGATATTTATTTCCACATTATCAATAATAATAATATCCATAATGTCGCTTCTTTTTTCACCTCATTTCACTTCATTCACTTCATTCTTCAATTCTACTAATCATTCAGTTAATGTCAAAATGAGAGTCAACTCTGTCGCCGTTGACTCCTCCGCCGCCGGAGCTGCGATTGTGTGGTACAAGAATGATCTTCGTATTGATGATCATCCGGCACTCGTTGCAGCCTCCAAGCATCGAGCTGTTGTACCTCTTTACGTTTGCGATCATCGCATTCTTTCGCGTTAGTACTCTCCTCATCAACTATAGTACTATTAACTAAGTGCATTTGATTGTTAATTTCACAAACAATTAGCGGAGTTTGTTAAAAGTCAAGACTTAGTTCTGAAGTTGGATTATTGCAATGGTAGACTGGTTTGGAAAAATAGATTTTTATTCAAAAGTTAAGTTATTCGCCTACTTAAGTTTGTATAATTTTATTCATTTATATGATATTAGTTCGTTTGCCTTCAGTATATTAGATTTCTGATTTTGCCATTAGTCATGGAGTTTCAAACATGTTGCACAAATTAAAAAGTAAGTCCCACATTGGTTGATTAAGACCTTCGAGTGAATTAGTAAGGTCTTGGGCTTCATCCATCTATAACCAATTGGTTTTAGTGGACCCCCATCGACTTTTGACAACACAAATGGTCCTTTTATTCCATTAGCGGTAGTATGTAACTCACGGACTACCACTGGAGTAATGCAAACTATGGTGATTGTTTGTGCAACTAGTTTGTTAGTTCAGGGACTACCATTGCACACATGAAAGCTCCAAGTACGAAGTCTTGAGTTTTTCTAGGCGGCGAGACTATTTGTGCAATTATCTTTGGTTATATGTCCTATGTGTTGTATATGTTTAATGTATACATTTTTGTTTGTATGTTGTATTCCAATTTATTTTGACTACTACTGCTATGAAAAGTTTCAATGAAGTTGTATTATGAAAATATTTTAGTAAACGAGTTCAGTGATGTCCCATTTTTATGTATCAAATGGATAAAAGGAACTCATGATCAAAGATGTGCTTAAAAAATTGTAAACATCAACTGAAAGAATTGGAGTTCGTATTGTATACAGAAAGAAATGTTATACATATATGCACATGTATTTGTTCCAAGTAATGTGTGTGGTGCAATGATATCAGTAGTATAGATCGATTACTTTCATGTTTAAATTTCATGCTGAGTATTCATATCATGATGGATTCTTATATGTTGCTTATAGTTAGGTTTATCGTTGTTCTTACTACATGTGCAGGTTTTTCGGATGAAATGCTTGAAATGTTGGTTTTCTCTTTGAAGGATTTAAGGACGTCTCTAAAAGAGCAAGGATCTAATTTGATGATCAGGTTTGGAAATTCAGAAAGTATCATCACAATGCTAGCCGACGAGGTGGTTATATGTTGATTTTAATATTTCCCTTATTTCACTGACCTGGAGTGCAAGAATCTATCAGAAGCATCTACTCATTTTCTTCAATCCGATATGAAGCATTGGAACAGGTCAAAGCAACTAGCATATATGTAGAAGAAGAGGTGGAATACGACTTGCTTAAAATGGTAGATATTCTGACAGAAGGTTTTGCCAAAATATCCTCTAGAGAAAAATGCCTTAGAGTTGAGACATGGCGAGCTCCACTCTATGATGTTGAGGTACTAGTTGGCTGATATACACCCATGTTGCTGTTATTTATGGTGTGACTGAAATCATCGGTTATGATTTCTTGTACTTATCTTTTGCTTAGAACTTGATGGATCTTCCAGAATCATTCCTTGACTTTAAGAAGTTAAAGAGGCCTGTGCTTCCACCTCTTTCATCCTCAAAGCTACCTGGTCCTGCAATGGATTTGCATTGGGGTAAGTCACTTGTGTAGTGAACTTCTGTATTACTGGCTCCAAACCTTATGGATAATTTCCATGAAACAGTCACATGGCTATTATGAAACAGGTGATCTTCCCATGCTGGATGATTTCAAAAGCCTTTTAGATAAGAATTCTGGTAATCCAAGATCCAAATGGATGTCAATCAGGAAAGTTTCTGCTATAGAAGCAATGAAAACCAAAGCAGCTTCAGTTACTGCAATGTCAAGTTTGGATAAAGGCACAGAAAATGATTCAGTTGACGGCATGTACAAGGGTGAAGAAAAGAGGGTAATAAGAAATACAACGTTTGTTACAGAGAAAGGGAACTTTGTTGGAGGTGGAACGGATCTTGTATTAAATGCTCTAGCTGCATATTTACGTTATCTGGAGGGTACCCCTCGCGATGACTGGCAAGAGTATGTTTTTTTTGTCTGCTTCTACTAGTTTTTCTTCAAGTCCTGCTTTATAGAGAGTTTCGGAGTTATGAATCTACAAGACACTGATTCATCTGGCGATTTGATTGTTTTATGAAATTGAAATTATCCTAGGTGTTAAGAGTTTTCAAACAATGATACGTCGTTTTACATATATTACTTATTGTAGATTCACAAATGTTATGAAATTGCAAGTTCTATCTGGCAAGACATATTTGTCAAAGATAAATTATGTTAGAGGATATTGCTCATATATATAATACTCATAAGCTTCTGTTGAATCTATGTTCTTATGCATCACACGTATATTCAAAATGATAAGTCTGGTGGGTTCTACAATTATATATTGGCTTTTAATTTTTTTTGTTGCGGCTACTTGATTTTGTTTTTGCACTAGCATATATTTATGTGATATACACATTTGGGAATATGTGTGACTCGTGTCTAGAGCTTCCTAATTAATCTTCTTTCAACTTATCGTCAAACAAGTCGACTGAGACTACCATTCTCGCCATATCCTGATTGTAGGGTCCATCAAAAGCTCCGAGAGGCTGAAAGCAGGGAAGGGGCCTCGTTTGGTACTCTATTTGGCCATGCACTTCATATGGGGATCATCTCCAGGAGGAGAGTGTATGGTGAAGCTTTAAAGTATGAGAAAGAACGTAACGGTGGGTTTATATCTCCTTTTGGATATTCAGTTGTGACTGTAACTGCCTCAGTAGACAGTGTCTGTTCAATGGAGGTACTGATTATCCTCTCTTTTCAGTTGGTTTGCCATGGTTTTTCTTTCGACTTTACTACACGAAAAATTTGGTTGGAAGTATTAAGCAAGTTTTCTGAAAGAACTTTCTCTTTCTGGCAGTGGTATTGGCTTTTGGCTTTAAAAGGTCAAAGGTCCACTGGGGGACATCTTTCTCATAGGATATGGAGATGGAACGGACATATAGTTCATGTGAGTGATCTTCCATTTAAGTGGACACTTTTGCTTATGGCGTCAGGTTGCTCATAGTGATTTGTGTTTCAGTATACGGTTGCGGGTAATAACGGTCCTGCAATTCTTCTTGTACATGGATTTGGTGCTTTTCTGGAGCATTATCGTAATAATATCAATGAACTGGCTCAAGATGGAAACAGAGTTTGGGCAATCACTCTTCCGGGCTTCGGAAAATCAGAAAAGCCAAACATGGTCTATACTGAACTCATGTGGGCAGAAGTACTAAAAGCTTTCATAGTTGAAGTTGTGGGGGAAGAGGTGCATCTTGTTGGAAACTCAATTGGCGGTATGTTTCAAAAAAATTATAATACAGGGAGAGCAGAGGATAAGGGTAGTAGTGAAATGATATGACATGTTAATAAGTGGCAATTGGATCTGGCATCTGTGGCACTTCGATTGTCATAGTCTGATAACTGACTCATTGTATTATCATTTAACTTCTGAATTGGGTTTGTTCAAGCAAACTAAACAGGCTACAATAAGCTACCGCACTCGCAGACTATCAGGTCGAGGATCAGATCAAGCCGACCCAACCCATCCCAATGGACATGTTTGCTCTTGCTGTGCTTTCTATATTCTCTTTATATATAATAAAGTTTGGCTCTTTGTTTCACAGGCTATTTAATCTCTCTTGTTGCTGGTCTCTGGCCTGCTCTAGCTCAGTCTGTGGTTCTTCTAAACACGGCCGGAAATATTATTCCTGGATATTCTGTCAGGCCGTCCGTCAAAGTAAGGAATCGTTTTTCTTTTCATTTTCTCCAATTACAAATTCTCTGAACTGAAGGACATATTTATTTTTGGTAAAAGTTATGCTGTCTTGGTTTATGGAGGACATACATAGTCACCTACTTCACTAGGTATTGTTGTGGTTAGATATTCCTATTCCTTTCTGGACAATTTAATTGCCAAATTATGTATTTAACTCAATACGGCATGTTATGTGCTAAAGTCCGTGGAACTTTTCGTTTTCAATCCAATAAATGAGTATATATTAGCTGTGAACTGAATGTATAAATCAAATGCCAGTTCTGCTGTTGTGCTTGCATTATTGTATGACCGTTATATAATCCTTGACATGTTTGATTTTAGGTAAGGAAAACTTCGGTGGCAACATGGCTAGGTGCCAGGCTCTTGTTGTTGTACTTGAGGTCTAATATTAGAAATATTGTGAAGAGCTGCTATCCATCTGTAAGAATGACTTGTTCTTGAAATATCTTTAGTTTCTGAGAGTCCTCATTGCCTCCTAATAACAGTAGTTTATCCCACAGAGACCTGATCGCGCTGATGATTGGCTTGTCAAAGAAATGCTAAGAGCAGTATCCTTACAAGTTTACTACAATTTTCATTGCAAGAGTAAATGCATGCACAAGGATCGGCTATATGCCTTCATGGATATTGGCCTTAGAATTTTACATCCTTAAAGATCATATGGCACGCTGTCTGACTTTGTCTCTTTTTCTTTCTTGTGTATTCGAACGAACAACCTTAACATTATTTTCAGTCACATGACCCTGGTGGTATTGTTCTTTTGGAAAGCATCTTCAGCTTTGATCTCTCCATTCCCCTTAATTATCTTCTTAAAGGTTTTGAGGGAAGGGTTCTTGTAATTCAGGTATCATCCTACCAACAAAATTTGCTTGCCTCTTTCGCTTGAATTAGATTAGCAGATTATTCTAGAATTGTACTTGCATCAATAGCCCTTCCTTCTCAGGGAATGAAAGATCCGCTTTTGGACTCCAAATCAAAACTGTCCATGCTTAGGGAGCACTGCCAAGGAATTGCCATAAGAGAATTAGATGCAGGTAATCAACAAATATTTACGTAATGAGTACTTTCTCCATGGCTTGTACGATTCCTTAAGTTTCTTCATTAATTCTTTCAGGACATTGTCCCCATGATGAGCAGCCAGATGAAGTGAACTCTGTAATTCGGAATTGGATTGTGTCCATACGGGAGAGAGACGAGGGTTCGTGACTCAGGATATGATCCATCAGCCCATCAGGGGCGGACCTCTGAAGCTTCATGGTGAAAAACTTGTAAGAGATGATCCGCTGCCAGCGTTCTTGCCCCGTTGGATGAAGAGGAGAAAACATGTTCATCACGAATGGATACTGGAATCAGATTGAGAGGTCAACCATATAATACTCGATACTGACCACGTCGAGATAAACCATGTTATCAGGCTAGTACCATCTTAATTATTGCAGTTACAAGATATATAGTTTTTAGGCTTATCTACTGGTACAAGAGTTTAAGAAACGAATACATTGGATCAATCATATGTCAATGATTCTATGATACATTTTTTCAAAATAATTTCCAAATTGGTTCACTAATAGATTTACACGCGTCGGCAGACCTATGGTCACCAAGGTGGTGCAATCGTACCATCTTTTTTTTTTTTTAAATCCCTGTTAAATTGATGTCGTTTTGTATTAATGTAATTTATGTTATCTTCAGCACAATTTGCTTTATTAGTATTTTTTTTGGGTAGTTATAGTTGAAAAATATAATATTGTGTTGATAGTTAACTGAAACTGAAAGTTATCTCTCCACTTCGTGTCGGCCTCTAACCTCACCTTTCCCGCGAAAACCTCTCTTTATCCATTTCCGTTTTTCCTCTTCAACTTCCCACTAACCATCAAGATCTAAATCTCCAATTTTCTCACACTAATCACAATTTCCACTCATATACTCGAGATTAACAGCAAAAAATGTGAAAAATCTCACAATGCTATGAATAATATATTGTTCAGATCATTACTATCACCATAATTATACAACAATGGCAAGTCCGGTGGACGAGACCTCGATTTCGACGAAAAACGAGGAGGCGCCAAGTGTGATTTCTTCGGCTTCAACACGAGAATGTGACTCTCAGAGTGCAGAGGACAAAGGTGCAAAGGACAAAGATTATGATGACCGTCATGGTTATAAATGTGATTCTTGCAATAATCCGGCTATGATCGAGCCTTCGACTCTTGGTCTGTGTCATATTAGGACAGCGAGATCTGCGCCTTCACCTTTGAGGATTTGTAATTTGGATATTGCGCGGAGTTGTAATGAAGATAGTGACGGTGTAGAGGGAGGTGATACCAGATCGACGTTAACGACCCTTTCGCAGCCATCCTCTACTGAAGGTGAAGTCATACACGTACACCTCATTATTTGCATGAACAATTTTCTATATGTTGATAATGGGACTCACTCCACTTGTGGAGTTATAGTGTTAAAATGATCCGAAATAGTAAAGATATGGAGTGTCGTTATCTAGAATTGGAGCGTTGCGCATTCTACTGTTTCTTCTTTTTTTGAGGAAAATTCTACTTACTCACTGAGCCATAATTTGCATAATGAATAGATTTTGTTATGTAACATTTGGTGTATTTTTCATTTTTTGAGCAGAGGTAAAGATTTCAAATTTTGTGGAATCATTCTAAATGGCTCATTATACTACCTACTATTCTTATCTATTGGGTAATAGTAGGTAATGTTTGCACTACACTCTTGGGTCAACTCTCGAAAAATAGCCTCCCTGTTCTAATAGGCTGCATGTGTACTATCCCCTCCCCACCCCCCAACCCCACCCAGGATCTAAAGGCATTGGAGCATGATGATGTTGATGTTGACTAGGCGAAGAGTTGGAAGATGAAGTATGTAATACAATTTGACAGTTAAAATTGACTTTCTAGCTTTCTACATTAGCATGTATTGTGTCCTCTATGAACTTGAGTTTCAGGCATGATTCAACATTAAGTTTTACTTCCATTGCCTGTTTGATTGATTTTATGGCAAGTTTAGTTATGTTTACTGGTCAGGTGATCCCTCCATACCCCATCCTGCACCAATTGGAAGAAAAAATTTATGTGCTCAACGGTTTGTTATCTCTTTTCAGTTAAAAAGGTTTCGTGGAATCAACTGCAATCTTTAAGACTTCCGTCGCCAAGAAGTACTATGAGAGAGGTAGTTGATAGTTGCATAATTCAATCAGTTCTTGTATATGGGATTTTAACAGTTTTAGCGTTACAAATTGCACTAATCATGTCAGCTTTAACTGATTTTTTGTGATGGTTTTAGGGTCATCATGCAGCCTTCCCCAAGGAAATACAATCTCCGCGCTTCCAGGCAATACTGCGGGTTACTAGTGGCCGTAAAAAGAAAATGGCGGACGTTAAGAGCTTCTCTCACGAACTGAATCCTAAACGAGGCCGACCTCTACCCTTTTGGAAGTCTCGTGCCTTTAGACGAACTGAAGTATGCATACCTTTCTTATAGATTCTCATAAACACATCTCATTCAATTCTCAAACAAATTCATTAGGCTTATTCTTCTGATTTTTTATTATGTGTCTTTAGGAGATTGCTATGAAGGTTCGGGCCAAATTTGAAATATTAAAAGAGGAAGTTAACTCTGACTTGGGAATCTTTGCTGGGGATTTAGTTGGTATATTGGAGAAGTCATCTGAATCTAATCCTGAATGGAAAGAGAGTTTAGAAGATTTGTTGATTATAGCAAGGAAATGTGCGAAGATGAGTGCAAGTGAATTTTGGTTAAACTGTGAAGCCATAGTTCTGAAATTAGATGATCGTCGCCAAGAGCTACCAATGGGTACCATCAAGCAAGTCCATACCCACCTTCTATTCATACTCACCCGTTGTACTAGGCTTGTGCAGTTCGAGAAGGAAAGTGGCAGCGCACAAGAACGTATGTTGTCATTACACCAATTCAGCGACCTTGGAGTTTATCCTGATCGAGTATTTGGAGTCGATAGGAATGTTTCATGGTTATCTGAGGAACGACATCAAGAAAACAATGGACAGGATCTGAGAGACCATAAAGAAGATCATGTCAATGTCCATGATGCTAATGATGAGGTGGTGAGTACTGCCAAAAGCATTGCTTCCTCTACGGAAAGTGTTAGGATGTCTTCCTGGAAGAAATTTCAAACTACAGGCGAAAAAAATAGTGAAGTTAATGATTGTCCTGTTACTTCATCTGAAGAAAAGTCTGAAATAGTGCAACACCAAGAAGCAGATATCTCAGATAAAATCGAGACTCCCATTTGCCATCCGGATCCTCCTAAAGAACAACTGACTTGGGGATTTTGGGAAGAACATCATTTATCGTATGAAGACTCCTTGATATGTCGTATTTGTGAAGTCGAAATACCAACAGTACATGTGGACCAACATTCAAGAATTTGTACAATTGCTGACAGATGTGATTTGAAAGGGTTAACAGTAAATGAACGCCTCGAAAGAGTCTCTGAAACACTTGAGAAGATACTTGAATCATGGACGCCTAAGAGCACAGACAGTGGAGATGGAAGTCCAATAGCTGCAAGAGATTCTACATCATGCATGCCCGATCAATTTTCTCGTAGATGCTCCGAAGAAATTTTTGATTATATTCCGGAGGCTGTTGATGGATTTTTGTTGGATGATCTAAAGAATTCACCTGACATGATGTGTGAAATGCGTGGACTGATATCTGACATAAAGAGGGCCTCACCTGCTGGAAGTTTGACACCTCGATCACCTCTAGTGACCCCAAGAACAAGCCAGATTGAATTGCTGCTTAGTGGCCGGAGAACAATTTCTGAGCACGAAAGTTATCAGCAGGTAATGATGCCTCTGTTCTTACTTCTATTCCCAAGACCGTTGCAGATAACCCACTGGACTGTCTTTTTCCTAGTATTAGTAACAAAGTATTGGAATATCCGCATGTCTATGTTCAACATCCTCCTTTTTGTTGTTACATATGTCAAATATATTCACTTCATAAAACTTATTGATAAAGCATTGGGATGTTTCGCCAGATACATATGCTACTCGATATCGCACGGTTAGTGGCTAGTGCTAACACACACGATTACAACACTTTGGAGTATTTACTTGAGCGCCTAGATGACTTGAAATATGCCATTCAGGACAGGAAGGTAGATGCGCTTGTCGTTGAGACATTTGGCAGGCGGATAGAGAAGTTGTTGCAGTGAGTATTATGCATTTATTTCCACTTTGTTTTTTCATTGCTTCCAGAAACATAAATTGATTACCAGTTCTTGTCTGGAATTAAAAACTTGAAGTTCCATGATACAGGCTATATGACTTAATATTTAAATTGGGTTCAAATCTATCATCCGCTTAGATATTTAAGTATAAATCTTCAAATGACTGGACCATGCAGGGAAAAATATGTCTACCTTTGTGGGTTGATTGAAGACGAAAAACTAGATACATCACTCATGGTAGATGAAGAGACTTCCACTGAGGATGGCACAAGCCGTAGTGTACGTGCCAGTCCTATTATGCCTTGTTCAAGTGATCGAACATCCATAGAGGATTTCGAGATAATTAAACCAATCAGCAGAGGTGCCTTTGGACGAGTTTTCCTCGCTCGGAAGAGGGCTACTGGTGACTTATTTGCTATTAAGGTAAAACCTAGCAGATACTCTCGTATGTAATATAGAATATCCTTTTTCTTCAATTCTATTTTTGCTTATAAAGTACTTAGTTCTCTCTATTCGGATCTACAAAATTATTTCTTGGCATCTTATGATCAGTTCAATTAAATTTGCTGCTGATTAGTTCATCTTTTCACTTTCTTCAGGTGTTGAAAAAGGCTGATATGATCAGAAAAAATTCAGTGGAAAGTATATTGGCTGAGAGAGATATCCTAATATCTGTCCGCAATCCTTTTGTTGTAAGACTACCACTTTTCTCATTTCTTATCAGTTTAACATCAGTTGAAGACGTTTTAATTTATATTCTCAATAATGTATTGTTTACAGGTCCGATTTTTCTACTCTTTCACATGTAGGGAAAATCTTTATTTAGTGATGGAATATCTAAATGGAGGAGACCTTTTTTCCCTTTTAAAAAATTTAGGCTGCCTAGAGGAAGAGATGGGACGAATATACATAGCTGAGCTTGTAAGGACATGGAAACTTCGTAAACAACCACAATATTTGCTATTGCTATCTTCTCAAGAGCGCCTGATATACTATCATGTCTTTTTTTCAGGTTCTTGCTTTAGAGTATCTACATTCATTAAATATCATCCATAGAGACTTAAAGCCAGACAATATAGTGATTGGTCCTGATGGTCACATCAAGGTCGATACTTAAAGATGTATTCTTTTACTCTCGGACAATGTCAACACCTGGTTTATGTTTATTTAAATGTAATTACTGTAACTGTGTTCATCTCTAATCATGGCTATTTCTGGTGGTCTATAGATGAGATAACCATTTAGTCTGATACTGAAATTGAATGAAAGAGCCCGCACGGGCAAGCATAGTGGAAGAAAGTGCAGGAGTAGATTTGGACCAAGGACCAAGAAATAGAATGAAAGATCTTAGTCTCAGCCTTCGTATAGTCACTAAAGAAAAATTTGTCATGTGATAGGTGTATTATATTTAAGATCTAGGAGAAGGTAACGACAAGATGTGTCAATAAAAAAAGAGGAACTTATCGCTCATGTGGGTCATACCAAAGTTGCCAATGAAGAAATGTATCACCTATCTAGGACGCATCAACTTGCTCCCAATGCCTATGAAGAGGTTCTCACCTATATCACGGATCTTGGAAAACGAGGAAAAATTTAAGCAAGAATCCTTCTATTTGAAATCTTCATCATTTATTCCCTATATAAACTTACTAAGTTCTTGCATGAATAAACTCCTTGACTGTTATGTTTACTTTCTTTATTTTTTTTAGTCAGCATTGTGCTGCTATGCCAATTTATCTTATTTCTTATATTTTTCAAAGATCTAATTCCTTCCATTGCAGTTGACAGATTTTGGACTCTCCAAAGTTGGCCTCATCAACAGCACTGATGATCTATCAGGTCCAGTCGACAATACAAGCCTTCTAGATGACGACAAATCAAATGAACATGATGAACCTCCCATAAAGAAAGAGCAAAGACAAAAGCATGCCGTTGTCGGAACTCCTGATTATCTGGCACCGGAAATTCTTCTAGGAATGGGACATGGTCTGATATCTTGATACTGATATCTGAATATGAAGTGTAGAAGGACTACATCTGTCTATATGCCACTAGGACCTTTTGGCTTACATTTCATATATATTATTTGCAGGCACTACAGCTGATTGGTGGTCAGTGGGTGTTATTCTCTTTGAGCTACTTGTAGGTCTTCCACCTTTTAATGCAGAACAGCCACAGGTAAAATTCACATTCGAAAAATTGGACAAGAACTCTATATTTTCTGCTGAAAGCTGCTGCAACATGTAATCATGTCAGTGAACAGCTTAATTAGTTGTTTTTTGTCTCCCTTATTTAACAAAAGGATAGATGTATATCTTCATGTTTTTTGTAACATGATCCATATGTTGTCCTAGTTCATACCGATGGTTGACACTCTTTTACACTTAGTATTGTTGCGTACTTTATTTCTCCTCATATTTGGTATACTCCTGTTAATTGGTGAGTTTATCTCAAAGATCGCAGTGCTAGGCATAGACTCATAGTTTATTCCATAGGATGGAAGTAACACTCATAATATACTATTATATGCTGGTGGTTTAGTCTCACATTTGAATACTGTTTGGTGGTTATGATCTTAATTTCTTTTCGAACTTCAAGAACTTTATGAAATACTTTTGTATATACTGTAATGGTGGAGTATGAAAAACATTTTTATCTATTAACGTTACTATTAACTTATGCCGTTCATCCTTTTGATTGGTAGCCCTTAAATTGTATACTGAGTCTTGCATAAGGAAATGGCAGAGTACTTTGAATCTGAGATTATAATTTAATGGTAAAACGGAACGGAACGCAACTATCAATATCTACATTATCATCACTTGAGTTATAATTGGTACTTGCACCTGAATATAAAATTTTAAGTAAATGTCACTATTTTGCAGCAAATATTTGATAATATCATGAACAGAGACATACCCTGGCCTAAGATACCTGAGGAAATGAGCTTTGAAGCATATGATCTGATTGACAAGTAAGTTGAAAAGGATTATTGCAACCTTTTATTGTGTAGATAGTAAAAAGACAATTCTTACATTGGTTTAGCTAATAGAGCACTATAAATTACTCCCTTTGGGTTTAATTTCGTTCTTTTGTTGTGGACTTGTCGAAATTTTACGACTTGCTATCTAAGCCGTAGGTTCACGTTTCAGGTTTGGCTCAGGAGAAATAAAAACAAAACTAATGTCCTCTAAACAGAGTAGTTGATTCATGTCTCTACATTATGTACAACCCTTTCGTTCTCCCAAAATAATAGGATTCTTGTTTCACCCTGAGTCTTATGTTCTTAGCAAGGTAAAAGATAATTTAACCTTGTTAGGTGCGCTATGTTTGAAACAGTGCCTTTGAACTGCACTATGCTGGTTTACATTTCTCACAAGATGTGAAAACTGTACGTGTGAACGGATATGTAAATGTTGTATCTTAGCGCAACAGAAAATACCGATGATCTGTAGATGAGGAATGATAAGTTAGTCAAACCTGCACATGCATAAACTAACAGTGAAGTTATTTCGCCTGTTCAGGCTTCTGAGTGATAATCCTGTACAAAGATTAGGTGCGACTGGAGCTGGAGAAGTAAGCTTTTCCTTGATTGATAATTCGTCGAGTCAGAGGAAAAGGCTAAAACAATTGAGAGTTGATTTCTATTTTGTAGGTAAAGGGACATCCCTTCTTCCGAGATATCAACTGGGACACTCTTGCAAGGCAGAAGGTCAAGTCTCCCTCTCTCTCTCTCTCACTTTCTCTCCTAGATGATGGCGTTTTGACTTTTGACTAAGGTTTGAAAAATCTCTCATAATTTTCAGGCTGCCTTCATACCAGCAGCTGACACCCTTGACACTAGTTATTTCATGAGTCGTTATATTTGGAATCCAGAAGACGAGAATGTTCCGGGCGCAAGTGATTTCGATGAATTGTCTGAATTAGGAAGTGCTTCATGCAGCAGCTCCTATAGCAACTTACGCGAAGAAGATGTATTATTTTTCTTCTTTGAGTTGCATTTTTGCACCAGCATAAATAATGCCACAACTGGGATATGTTATACCATTATCCATACTTTTGATCAACCGAGCATAATTTACCTCTGAGATATCTTTAGCAAGCTACTACCTAAATACTAAAAGCCTTTTCAACTTGATCTTTTGGGCACTATGGTTTTTGCAGGCATACTAAACAAACAGTTTACCTAAAAGAAAAGTAATCGATTTTTTTTATCTTATGCGTAGAAATATCAGCCTAGCAGCAGCGCAGGGAAGATGTTAAAATTTTTAGCCGCTTAAATAGTGTTTTGGATTTCTATAGTCGTTGTTCTGTTATTCTGGCTTAATTTTGGATATTGATCATATATAATTCCCTTGAACCAGCCTGATGAATGTAGCAACTTGGAAGAAATTAATAGTGCTTCAAACGCAGACGAGTACTCATTCAGCAACTTCTCATTCAAGGTTAGCCTTTGTTTGTTTGTTTTTATTTTTGTATCATAAAGCAAAATGGAGACATTGTTTTCGTATAAAGTACAACTCGTACATATAAATTCTATCTCAGAGAAAGAACTTATAGTTTGATAAATTCTTTGTTCAGAACTTGTCCCAGTTAGCTTCTATCAACTATGATTTGGTTGTAAAGAATGCTAAAGGATCAGCTGAAGCTTCCAAATCATCTGCAGAGTGAGAAGGTGATGTACGTTTCGTCTGCATAAAGTGTACATATCTACTCTTCTGAGAGAAGCCTCCGCTTCTTAGGATCCAAAGGGGGCAGAAAGGTGGCCATGGTTCTAAATACGCAGCACAACCTAAACGTTCCGCCTCAAAATGGTTTCCTTCAACCGGGCTCAGGCTCAAGTAGGTACAACTTACACGATACATGGTTTATTTAGTGGATATATCAAGCTTCGAGAGATAGTAAACGACTTATCAATACGAAAGGTTCATGTTAACTACAGTCTAACCGGTTGCTTCCACTTCTATATTACCATTGACATTCCAGAATATATGAATGCAGTTTCTTCATATGGAAGCGTTTGCTTTGGTACCTTTACCCGTAATTATAACTCACTTGGTGTACAACTTCTATCTGTATAAAATTGAATAAGCGATACCTGTCTGTAGTCGGCCGAAAACTCAACTCGATTCTCGATTGTCATCCAAGTTGCACTCAAGTGACAAGTAAAGAAGTTGTTCTATAACTAAAACAACAGAGAAATTATATGAGTCGATAAAGTATCTACGGGATCACTCACTTGGTACCCGCTCGAACGCGGTCATTTTTAAATCCTTATGAACTAATTTAGGTAAAGTACCAAAACGCTTTTCATACTTTCGTAGCTTTTGCTTAGAACATGATCATATCCTCATTGCACATGTGCTCTATCTGCATGTCCCCCATCCATAACCATGCAAAACAAAATCCCACAAAAACTTCAAACCCTAAACATAATTTCAAGAAAACGAAACAAATATTGCAGATTTCAACAAAATCTTCAACCCCACAATTAATCAACCAGAAAATCCATTCCCTTGAAGCAATAATCAATGATCTTGAAGCTTCAAAAGAAAATGGCATCAAAATTGATGACCCACAAATCTTTGCTTCCATCTTAGAAAATTGCTTTAAATTGCGTGCAACATATCTCGTTGATCGTATCCACCAAATTATTCCCAAAAAGTTATTGTATGTAAACGTGGGCGTAGTTTCAAAGCTTATTAGATTATATTCTGCTAGTGGCCACTTAGAAGAAGCTCACCACCTGTTTGATCAAATGCCCAAACGAAAGGAATCAGCGTTTTCTTGGAACTCGCTCATTTCAGGCTATGCTGATAATGGTTTGTACGAGGATGCATTGGCGTTGTACTTCCAAATGGCCGAGGAAGACGTCGAGCCTGATGGGTACACTTTTCCTCGGGTCTTGAAGGCTTGTGGAGGCGTTGGATTGATTCATGTTGGAGAGGAAGTTCATCGACATGCCATTCGATTTGGATTTGGGAAAGATGTGTGTGTGCTGAATGCACTCGTTGATATGTATTCGAAATGTGGTGACATTGAGAAGGCATGGAAAATCTTCAATCAAATTGATCATAAGGACTTGGTTTCTTGGAATTCGATGATCAGAGGTTTTGTTAGGCATCAGCTTATTGAGGAGGCTATCAACGTATTTCGGGGAATGTTATATCATGGTCATGAACCAGATACAGTATCCATATCTACTGTTCTCACTAGCCTGTCATCCTCCAGTTTTGAACCACAAATTCATGCTTGGGTTCTTCGTCGAGGGGTGGAAAGGAACTTGTCTATTGCTAATTCGTTAATTCGGTATTACTCTAAGAAATGTGAATTGGAGAAATTAAGATGGTTGTTCAATAATATGTCGGAAAGAGATATTGTTTCATGGAATTCAATAATCTCAGCTCATTCAAAGCAAATTGAAGCGCTCGAATATTTTGAGCACATGCTGAGCTCTGATGTCTCACCAGATAAAATCACATTTGTGGCTTTGCTGTCGGCTTGTGCTCGCTTGGGGATGGTAAAGGAAGGGCAGAGTTTGTTCACGATGATGAGGGAGAGGTATCAAATTGCTCCTGTTATGGAACATTACGCTTGTTTGGTTAATCTTTATGCCAGGGCTGGGTTTGTAGAAAAAGCTCTTGCTATTATTGATGGAATGGAATTTGATGCTGGTCCAACGGTGTGGGGTCCATTACTCTATGGGTGCTTTCTTCATGGCAATGTCGATATTGCAGAGATTGCATGTGAACATCTGTTCGAGTTGGAACCAGATAATGAACAAAACTTTGAGCTTTTAATAAAGGTTTATCGCAATGCAGGTCGTTTGGAGGATGTAGAAAAAGTCCGTCTTATGGTGGTGGAAAGGGGGTTGGACTTCTAATACAGGAAATTTTATTTCATCCCTTAAGCATTTTGGAGTAAGGAGACAAGTACACATAAACCTCATAGAAGCTGAGGATCACCTACTGATGAAACCTCAAAAATCATACGATGCAGCATTATGGTTTGTCGCTTTGTTGTTAGAGTTACAACAATCAGATGTCGATTATTTAGCAGCTAAGTAACCTGGGTAGGGCAAGCACAATGGTCACCGTGGAAATTAATAGCACTGACGGGCGTTCGCAGCAGAACATGGACCCAACATGAAAGTAAAGGGCCCTCCCTCAGGTCTCAACTCTCAACTAGTCTTTTGATTCTGTTTTGCTAATGTGTAGAGTGTTAAAAACATACGCAAAGCTCATGCACTTGAAAGAATTACCAAAACTGTTAATATGATTCATATTTAGAGGTGAAATAAAAGTATCTTAGTACCTTATTGACTAATAACAGCAGTAAAAGCTATAGTATCATGAATTCCAACACCACCACCAAAAAGTAGCTTAGATGATATGGAAGTAATGATAAACCAACTACCATTCAATTATGATTAATATAGATGAACCAAAAAGTACTTGCTAGGTGGGGAAGAACCCACTATGGGTGTGCCTTAAGGACTCCAATCTCCCAAAAATGTCTAACTTGGTTATTTGGGCACAATCCATACTAATATTAAGTCTAACACCCAACATTATAGGTCCATACATACTGGTCTTGTATGGTAAGGGGTTTCACTATAAGAGTGTGCTTCCCCACAAGTGTGTGGGTTCGATCCACGGCAGGTGCATGAGTAACTCTGCATTTGTTCAAGGGAGGATCTGCTTGTGGGTGGTAACCCAGCCTCTCTGGGCACTCTTGAGGTGGAGTACCAAGCCGCTAGAGGCACATCCAGGATTCACCTCATCTGTTGGGCGATGGGCTAGCCAAGCGGGAGCGCCTTAAATGAGCATATCATTTATACATACCGGTCTTGTAATACTACTACCATGAATGTGAGGGGGGTTTACGTCTTTAGTGGAATTTGAATCGTAACATATCAATTACTAGTGATTACCTCCAGATCAAACATGTGTTGGTCAATTATTTAACATGAAGTTTAGTATTTCCTGGGACATAATAATGGGTCTTGGTGATGAGAGGATAATGGTTGGGAAATATTATCAATGGGTCTAATGGTTGAACGTACTAGTACGATGAGTCCTACTAAGGTCATGGGTTAAATCTCATGTAAGAGAATGTGGGAGGTTGGGAAATATTATCTATAAAAAAATTATCCACTTAAGAAAATTTATTGGACATTATTAAATCGTAGTTTCTTCAATATTTTATTTTCTACTTCAGTTGAAAATTAAGACAAAAACACCATTATTTTGGACAAGAAATTAATTTTCCTACCAAAAAATGGTTTAAATGATGCATAACTTTTGATTAAAATTACAAATTACCTAGTAGTAAATTATTTTAATATATCAAATGTAACAGTTATACGAAACTAGTTGAGTTTTATATTTTAAAAGTTAATAAATACTACTACCTCCATCCCTAAATGATTGATACATTTTGACTTTTCATGGTCAACAAAACACGTTTTAAAACGTAAATATCTTTTTTTGTTTTGTAAATTAGCTATGAGATGAGTATCAAATCCAGGACCTTTTTTATCACTGGTAAATATCTTTTATTATACATGCGAGAAAATTATAAAAAGTTGATATTTCAAAAATATATAGTGAGACGAATCTAACAAAATCTCATAAAAGTGTACTATAACTTATCGTTTAAAGAGAATTTATGATTGAATTTTGCAAAACTTGACCAATAAAAATCAAAATGTACTAATCATTTAGGGGTGGAGGTAGTACTCGAGAAGATTAGATGATATTTTGAGACGAAGAGTGTATATGCTAATATGCCGAATTTGTGTGGTACATTCAGCCAATTTAATACTCATAAGTCATGTCGCTATACCTATATTTACAAAAACAGTTGGGTTGAGCCCACCTTTCACTGCAGTGACCCACCCACATGTTGGAGGTCGGTATAAATCTGCATCCATGCCCTAAATTTCCAAAGATTTTTTAATTTGGTAAGCATAGTCAAAAATATTGACCTACTAAAGTTTTACCATTCACAATATAAATGCATTCTTGCCTTTCATATATTTTAGTAATAGTCTCTAGATCATGTAAGTCAAGTCAACATAAATAGTCTTTCATAAATAGTCTATATGACCACTGGAGCATAGTTTAATTGGTAAAGAATTAGAGTATAAAATTTCAACACCCTCGTCTCTTCATGTAACCTGGGCTCCTCTCTCATAAAAAGCGAATCTTGTGTTGGTGAAGTGGTTAACAGGCAAGCTCTAGTCTCCTGACCCCTGGACAAGTGAGGCATAACTCATGATTTATCTCCTTTACTTACTTTAGGGCAGGGACACGCGAGAGTCGTTAGTGTGACAGTTTCACACTTTTATGAGTAGTCTGCATATTTAGTATTGGAGAAAGGCCAAATTCCATTGAAATAAACACATACCGACTACAAATTGAAATTGGAAGAAAGCCAAAAACTGTAAAGAAATGGACCCTTTTGCATGTGAGAAACCTCATTTCTTTAGCTTTCTTTTTCAAGCACTCCTACTATACCACTGTCCTACTTTGTCTGCAATAATTCTCAGTGTACACATTTACGCGTATCAAAAAATTCATTATTTTTTTCATCTTTATTACATACAACCATATCACATTCCTTTATAAATATCCTCATTGCATTGTCTTCATATTCCATCCCATTCTCATTTATTTTCTCTATGGCTAAACTAACAATAATCTCAATGATCCCAGTAGTCCTCATTTTGCTATACATCACCGCCACCTCAGCGGCCGCGGATGGAGCCACGGCAAGCTTCATTAGGTCTAAATGCAGTTCCACCACCTACCCATCTCTCTGCTTCCAATCACTTTCCAGTTACGCCTCGACCATCCAGACAAGCCAGCACCAGTTAGTCCAGACCGCCTTATCTGTAAGCCTCGAGAGGGCTCAATCCACACAATCTTTCATGACTAAGCTTGCCAAATTCAAAGGACTAAAGGCTAGAGAATATGCAGCAATAAAAGACTGCTTGGAGGAAATGAATGATGATGTAGATAGGCTAAGCAAATCGGTAAAGGAGGTGAAGAGCATGGGGAAAAACCGCCACGGGAGCGATTTCATATGGCATATGAGTAACATTGAGACTTGGGTTAGTGCTGCATTGACTGATGGTACAACTTGCATGGATGGTTTCTCAGGGAAGACTATGAATGCAAGAATTAGGAGTTCAATTAAAACAAGAGTTACCAATGTTGCTCAGGTTACAAGTAATGCTCTGGTTTTGATTAATCAGTATGCTGCAACAAATTAATCTAATAAACCTGTAGTAAAACTACCCCTAAAGAGAGGTCTATCATCATATTATTACCTTGTACTATGTTTTTAAGTTTTTGTATTAGGTTGGTTTTGTTGTGTAATGATTTGGCCGATTATAGAGTGGCAATGATTACAAGATATTTTCGTGTTTATTGTCGTTATACAGAACAGATCTCGTGATTTTGAAAGAAGTAACAAGTTTACCCCCCCCCCCCCCCCATCACGGTCTTATAGATAAATCAGTGACTTTTCAGAATAATAGGAATTGGTTTGTCGCTCGGCTTGCGTGCTGCTGGTAGCCAGCCGGCTAATCGGTTATCTGCTCGAGGATCTAGCTACTCAATAGATTGATAGTCTACGAAAAAATAAATTACGGTAATCTAGAATTCAGAGAATAGAATATAAGACAGATTGATAACTTGTTAAGCTACAAAATTATAAAGTGTAATATGCATTGCTTAGCTTTAAAGTGGGAAAAATGAAGAGATTCTCAATTGGGCGGTGGATTTTTCCAAACAAGGTCAAGATGTTTAAGCTACATAACTAGCACAAGTAATAACAACATTTTGGAGTGCACTAAACACGGCTAGAAAATAAATCAACACCGCTAATAAACCCAATAAATTAAATAATAATCCAACCGAACTAATTCCAATTATAAAGTTTCCAAAAATGGCATAAATATTGTCATATAGTCCCTGAAATTAACAATTGTTACACATAAATTTATATTTTTCGTAAACCATACCACAACATTATTTGTTACTTTGAGGGATTATCTATGCCACTTTCGTAGACTAATGTGTAAAATTCTAACTATCTGCGACTATAATGCTAATACATCCTACTATCTAAAACCAAATCGCCAATCAATTAAGTCGTTAAATATCCAATATAAAGAAAATTTATATGGATCCGACTAATATTACGTTTTTGACTAATTGTGAAACTGAAATTGAACTTAAAAACGAAATAGGAGTTAATCGAATGGCCTAGTGGAAAAGGCTCTTCCTAGTGACCAGAAGGTCCTAGGTTCGATACCCAACTCATCGGCCATCGCTAATTTACAAAAAAAAAAAAAAAAAACGAAATAAAAGTAATTTTAACATGTAAAGTTTGAAGATTCCTGTAGATATTTTCTTCCAATTTACAATTTGAATATAGTCATATATCAAACAATCACCTCATGAGTCATGAGATGAGATCCATGAATCTTCAAATAAACCAGCAATAATAAAATAGAGTAAATATAAAATCTTCCATGCAATTAATAAAGATGGTTGATGAGAGACAAAGCATTGCTAGTAAGCCTAGCCACATTTTGAATATTTCCTCTAACTTTATTCCTCACATTTTGGCTGACTTTTGTTCCTGAAATTCCATCCATGCATGAATCAGTATCTGTAATAGCAGCACTTGCCCATGTCTTTGCATTTGCCCATTGAAACTTCTTGTCCGCATCTCCCATATGTCCCATTGCATCCACCGTTTGTTTCAACTCATACACTGCATCCTTCATGTCCTCAATGCAGTCCTTCATCGCGCCCGCTTCCATCTTCCCAACGTTTGGCTGCTTTGCTAGCTTAGACACTGTTGCTGAGGCCTTGCTAGCGCCTTGAACGGCCACGTTCAAGGCCGTTTTGCATAGGTTTAGCGTGTCCGCTCGGACCTTGGAGGCGTAGGGTGTGAGGGTCTTGAGGCAAAGAGTGGAGTAAGTTGCGGTGGAACATTTGGTTTTGATGAAGTTTGTGTATTTTTTTGGGACTTCGGTGGTGGTTGTTGTTGTTGATGAGGCTAGTTGGGAATGGGAAATGAAGAGAAAAAGAGCCAAAATGATGGCTACTAAATGGCTTGAAGATGATAAATTGGTAGACATCTTCATGATGAGCTTTATTTTTTGATGATCTTAGTTTGATTATTTGGCTTTTTTTGTTGGGTTTTTTGAAATGTGTAATTGTAGTGATTGAATGGAGAATGAAAAGAGGACTTAATTTATAGAAAGAAACAAGATCAGGTGCATGGGGAAGCTAACTAGCTTGAGATGTTTATTATTGGTCAACTTATGAAAGAGTTGAGTTTACACTATCATAAAATAGATGTGATGACACAATTTGGTGGCAATCATGTTATAAAATTCTATTTCGTTCATCTCAAAAAAATCGTCTAGATTGTTTAACGTTAATTTTTTTAATTTTGACCTCCTTAACAAATTAAAAATTAAATTTAAGTAATCTTAATATACTTTTTATATAATTGATTGTTATTATTCACTTACGTTAATTAATTAAGATTTTGAATATGTTAATTTAGACTTTTAGAAATCAAATCATAAAATTGTATCGAGATTTTTTTTTTGTAATTACTAGTATATGTATCATATTAGATATTGTTAAAATATGACATAAATAAAGGAGAACAGAGAATCCAGCAACCTGGCGCAGGCAGTAACATAACCACATGCACAATTAAAGTGATGATGATGAAGAAAAATGTAATTTGTATATATGTGTAATCCCATGTGAGTATGATGAATTACATTATTAAGCAATTGATTGATGATGAGATTAAAAAAAGTCAAACATATGGACTATGGTATGAACTAACTAATAGGTGCTAAGGGGTTGGCCTTAGGCTTAGCACGTTGTGAAACCATGAAACACTGCTTAAATAATGGGCGATACTATCGTATTATTATTACTTTAACCGAACAAGATTGCTTGGTGCTCATCAGCTTATGATGAAGTGAAATTTCACATCGCGTTTTAATTTTAAAGGAGTGTGAAACGGTCACACCGATAAAGACGTCTTAAAATAATCTTCAATTTATCATGAAATATATATATCATGAAGAAATTAATTGGATAATTGAGTAGTACTCCCTCCGTCCCTAAAAGATTGTCACATTTTGACTTTTGTGGTCAATTACAACAAAATTTGATCACGAATTCTCACTAAACAAAAAGAAATAATATAGTCTTGTGGGACCTCGTTAGATTCGTCTCAATATATATTTTTGAAATATCAACTTATTATAATTTTTTTGCATTTAGAATAAGAGATATTTATATTTTAAATCGTGTTTTATTGACCACCAAAAGTCAAATGTGGCAATCATTTAGGGACGGAGGGAGTATTTTTTAACAAAGTTGAGTGATTAATGAAGCCATTTGCTCTTGTTTGTACTTAAAAGTTAAAATTTTAATTCTTTACTAATTGAGATGTAGTTGATGATTTGATCAAAGTAAGTGGGTGACTGTTGCGATTTGAACCCTGTAAGTGGCACCGATGGACATTTACTTCCGGAAAGTGTGTAGCAGGCCTAAATTAACACATCTGTCAATTTTAAACCTTTATGCACGAGTTTGTGCCAATTTTGGGGAATTATGCAATTTTATGACTGTTTTGGGGTTTATGTAATTTCAAGACTTTGCCTTATTCGACAACTATTTTTTAGCGCCAAATGGTCCTTCTTCGGACTAAAATACTCTTTTTCCTTCCAAAACAAAGCTTTCTTTCGGTAATGTTTGCCCTTACTTATATTCATACACAACATCACTATTTTCATTCCTTACTTCTATCCTAATATAAATTTCTTCCCCATATTGAAGAAAAGGGTGAAGAAGAGGCATGGACAGCGAAATGGTGAAGTGCAATTGCAGCTTGATTTGCCATCGAATAATGGAAGCATGGTGGTTGTCGATTTGTGAAGTGTCATCCCGTTGTTAGTCATCGCTGACTTCATATGTACATGAGTAAAAGTAACTAACTTGAAAAGATTTGAGAGTGAATAATACCATAATATTTATGAGTGAGTGAATGGTAAACTCACTACTGGAAAAATCAGCAAAAAGGACAAAGGATCTCGTCTTTTTTTGTCCTTTTTGGTACAGCTACGACAAATATTGGTTGTCCTTAAAAGTGGTCTTAATTACTACATTTTGTCGTTTCATGTCCTTAGTATGAAGTCCGAAAATCACCAAAAATCGGGCCAATGCTTGTCCTACTTTGTCCTATGGTTTAATTAAGAAATTAATTAAAAAATTATTTATTTATTGTCAAATTTTGACGTGTAAAATCATTAAAAAAATAATTAATTAAATTGTTTGTCGAGATAAGTATGAATGTCGAGATATGAATGAGTAACTCTCGTTTTGGTAAGCAAGAATGACATATTAAAATTAGTTCGAAGTTATAGTTCGGTAGTATTAAATTATAATCGAGTTAAATAGATTAACATGATCATTGTTAAAAGAGTAATTGATGATTACATAATGTATCATACTATTAATTTAACAAATTTGTCAAAACTTGTCCTATTAGGTCATACAACTACAACAAAATAAGACAATTTTGTCCTTTTTTGAAGTTGTTTTAATTTGTTTCATTCTTCTTTTTGCCTATTCATTAATCTAAAGTTGAACAATTCAAGCACATATCGACATAATACATTTTATTATAATTACTAATCAATCACGGTTATATATCTAGAGTAAAGGAAAATTTTCAATTAGTTTTTACTGAATAAAAAGGACGAGATATGACAATTTGTCATATCTTGTCCTATTTGTCAACAAAAATATCAAAAACCTGGGCCAGGCTAGGCATGTCATGGTTTAATTTGTCGTTTTTAGTCATAGGACAAATGTTTTTTTGTCGTTTTTGGTGCTTTTTCCAGTAGTGACTCCAGTAAGCATGAGTGATGAGCCGTCTTTTGTAACGGAGGCCTGCAACCTCTACCCATAGAATACATACTGGGTAGACTTCATATTGAAGCAAATAAGTAATAGGCATGCAAATTAAATCTCACTAAGCAGGCTTTGTGCAACAGATTCGATAAAGAAAATATTGATAAAAGAAATCGAATTCAAGATCTTGCGATCACGAACTCATACTTACTCTACGAAGTTGTTGATGTACAAATAATAATGATCGAATACATCGGGGTCAAATGAACATAGGAAAATTTGTATATTGCGTCCAAGAGAAAAAAAAAGCTTTTAGATATGAATGTACTATGCATGCATGTGCATGCAATTATCAGTTTAGTGAGGACTTTGGTTACGTTATACTCCGTACTGTATATATTCTATGATATGAATAGATTCATTATTAAGTATCATTGTCAAACCCACATTCAATATATTCATAACAAAATTGTTCAATTTTCTAAAAGATTTTGGTCACGTTAAGTTACAGCTAATAATATGAGGACTTCATGCAATCATACGCCAAGCTCTGACAACATGCATGATCGTCTCCAATTATACAACAAACACAGCAAATCACGAACTCACTATCTCAACGAAAAGATCGTTAAGTTTAATTTACAATAATAAAATCAACAAACTTTGTAACCTTAACTGATACGCGCCTACAAATGGTTTTATCAATACGCACTCCACTAGGGAGATCGTGACTAAAAATGAACTAAACGAAGAAATAGAAACTCTTGAGCCTTAGCTTGTAAGGATATATATTTATGGCCCTAGATAGAAAAGAGGAGATGAATTTACAACTGAGAATGACAAATGGTGAAAAAAACATTAGCGCTCGACTGCCTAGCTCGTATATGCATACTCATGAAAATTTAGTATAAATGAATAAAGAATGGTTGATGATGAACTATCTTGGGAAGATCTGGTAGTCTGTAGTTACGGTTTACTGATACTCTTCTTCCATAACACCAATTTCTTCAGGAACTTCAGAACCTACAGATTCAAGTATATTTTTTCGATTTGCTGTTATATCAATGAAGTGATAAACAGATGATGGATTGGAGAAGTTGACCAAGAAATTTTAATTTACCTCCGAGGGATCCTTGAGAGAGTAAAGCGCATTGCTATCTTTTGGTGCAGAAGAGACCAGAACACCAAATCCACGATTCATCTCTCTCAAAACCTGCGATTGGAGCAGTAAATTATGTCACGGACAGAACTAGAACTCAGGAATCAAAATAATGAGGTGTTGATTTGACTTGGAGTTGCTTTCGATTCAACGAGAATTTACCTTGAATGCATCTTCGTCAGTGCGATCATCTCCAATGTATATAGGGAGAACATCACCAGAATCACTAATGTCTACATCATAAGCAGCATCAATGTCAAAACTTGGTGACTTCAGACAGTAAATAATCGAAGGACATACAGTCAGGTGAATAAAGCCTAGTGCAAAGTGCCATATGCTCGAAGGCTCGAAGGCTGGACCACTGTCATAATTACCTTAGAGCGTTTTTTGTTGATTTTAGTGCATGTGCAGAAAATGTTTGCGCTTTTCTTTTGTAACACTACATACAAGCTAACGGAAAAGAATAGCCAAACACCCTCTAGACTACACTCACCAAGTGATTCTAGCAAGAACTGTACTGCTTTCCCCTTGTCCCAGGCAAGCACAGGCCGGACTTCTAAAACCTGAATTTGCAAAGGAGTGCTCAGACAGAAAATTAAAACAACGTAGGTTAAAGAATTTATGAAAGTACTACCTTAGTTTCAAATTTATTGACCCACTTAGAACTCGCAGAAAAAATTGGAGTAGGTGTTGACTTTAGCTTATAGTGAGGGAGGGGGCAACAGTTACTCAAATGGTGGAGAAATTACCTTCCGACCATGTGTCAATCTCAAACGCGGGTAATGTTTTAAAACTTCAGTGACAGATTCTGCGACAATTGGCCAACTCTAGAAAAATTGAAGCCATCATTAGAAAAATGTTAACTAGAAGAATCTAATTTTGATGCAGATCAAGGAAATGGAGTACCTTCTCCTCTACATTACGGTAGTGAACTGAAATGCAGAACTTATTGTTTTCAACATTTGTTCCATCAATATCTTTTGTGTTCTTAACAAGAGATCTAAATACCTGCTTGAACATGAACAAGAAAATTATGACAAGGAACAAAAGTTCTTATCTCGCAACCGTAAAATTCATAATCAAGCACCTCATTGATCATTGGTAAGAATTCACTAGCAGGCTGGAACAAGCTAAACGCCTTTCCCTACATTGGTCAACAAAATATTCCATTATTAATTATTGGAAACGTTCATAGACGACTTTGTAAAGAATTTGTGACCCGATAGAAGATGTTACACGTGAAATGGAAGGAAGTTATAAAATTGAGTAAAATAAAACTGTTTTCTCGAGTTACCTGCTCATCAGTTGACTTTCTACAAATTTTTTGGTCGGTAGAAATGGGTCTAACAGGTCTCATTATATCCATTCCATGACTTCCAGCATAGTAAAGTTCTTTTAATTTAACAAACTCATATACCTGCATACATGACAAGATAAGAACCTCAAATAAATATGTAGGATATCATAGATAAAGCAAACATTAGAATCACAAAGCAAATAAGTACCCTTAGTTTTGAGAAGATCAACTACCTTATCATTGCTTCTTCCACTTATTATTGCTGTAGGGAAATATTTTGCAACACTTCTAACTGCTTCACGCATCTGAAACAAGTTAACTGATGCTGGTAAGAACTTGAGCGAAAATGCAGAGGTATATTTAGTGGTATATAAGGAAAGGGAGTGCTAAAGCTTGATACTTACAGCACTTGGCATGTATGCCTTGTCAGGATTGTCAACAATTGGAGATAAAGTCCCATCATAATCTAGAAATAATGCAAGTTTTTTTCCCTTAGCAGAGTTTGTTAGTTGCTCAAAAGACGAGAGAACCGAAGGATACTTAAGCTACAAAACAAGGAAGTGTATAAGAGAACTCCAGCCATGAATGCACTAGCAAACAAATTCATTAAACAAAGGCAAGTCAGGGAGAATAAAACTTACCAGCCAGTTTTTATAAGCAAGATCGGCATCAGATGTAGTTAGCTTAGATTCAAAATTTATAGTCAAATCGCCATGTGGGGGGGAAGACGACTTCATGGCGTCCAACCAACCCGACGGCTTAACATCGTCAAGAATCCCAGGAATCATCCTAGGGACTTTAAGAAGCAAAGGGTTAATTGTTGGAGTGTTTGGTGAATAGGGTAGCCGAGCAGTGTGGATTTCAAGGGGCGAGTTATGTATTAGAGCTGATTCAGCTAGAATAGGGGATCCAAAAGTTGGGTTGACTTCCATTATATCCATATCTTAGCAAATGCATTTTTTTTCCAAGAACCACTGGACCTATGTAGACCTACGAGAGTATGAACTAGTTGCAGCCAACCAATTTCATTAATAATGAGAAGCTCTGAATGTTTCTACATGAAATCTACTTTCACATAAATGTTTTGACAATCAAAAAACACCTCTTCAGTATCGTTTTGTCAGAGTTTGCTTTAATGAAGTCGATCAAGAAGACAACTCCTGAAGGATGACATGAAAAAAACATATGTTGTCAGTACACAGTAAATCGAAATTCATTGATTAAGTAGGTTATATCAGAAATATCCTACTTGCTTAGCCATCTGTTTTTTTTATGTAGACAGCACTTCAATCTGTGGCCAGATGATAACTGCAAAACAGTTGAAGTCATAAATAATTATAATGGTGTTGTGATTGTTGTATCTAGTATTGTAGTATCGTCATTACCATAACTCGGAGTAATGCAATCAAAATATCAAAATCCATTTGGATGCGAAAAACTCAACTGAAGAATTGTCTAAGCAGCTAATTAACCTAGAGACTAATGAAAGAGGTTCAGAGGTTCAAGGTACAGAATGTCTTATACAATTGTAGATGTTAAACGTGTATCATGGCAAAAAGTGAGAGAAAAATTCCAACCCCCCAAGTAAAGAACTGTAACAAATAATGAAGAAAGTAATAAATTAAGATACGAAGAAGCAACATAAAATAAAGGATCAGAAAAAAATGGGTCTGGATCTCCTGCGGGAATGACAAACTTGGGATTTGCGAGCCCAGGTAAGATCGGTTCAGTATCATGGGAAAATACAATTCATTAAATGCAACCACAAAATATGGCCAACTGAAAAGCATGGGCAGCAAACAACACATGGACCCAAAACTTGAACAAAATGCAACAAGACAATGAGATTGATGTGCTACCACAGTGTTGTTACCATCTTTTAGCAGCAACAAACAATTATTCTCGATATCTAATAATCTCTTTTTCCAAGAAACTCATTTCCTCATTCTCCAATGTACAACCTAGGAGATGTCATACACTGAATATAATCCACATAACAAATAACATTTCTTCATACAAGACAGCTATACGTTATACACCGACAAAAACTGCCATACCCATCACATTAAAGACAAAAAAATACGCAACAAAGGATTAATACTTGAGAATGCCAACAGAAACACAGCCAAAAGGATTTTTACAGTTGAAGATTGTAAGCATCACATCAGCTAACTCAAATAGCTATGGCTATTTCGCAAACACATTAAAACAGCCCATGTTGATAACATTTGGCAGGCTATTAGGACAAAATACCTAATAAACTCGCCATACCTAAATACCTAAATCTATTGTTGTCATTTCTCTGCCTATTCTCTACTCGAAACATTCTAGCCTTTTCCTATTGTTGCTAAATTTTCAGCACATATCTATAGCGGTTGCGTACTACCCTTACCCTGCTTACGCGGGAGCTTCTTCGGAGCATCGAGGCATGTTGATGTATCTAATTCTAAATGCAAGAACTTATATTAAAAAGTAAAAATATTTGAAATTGTCATTGTAACACACAATATCCCACCCACAAGAACATAAAGCCATAAACATAATGTACCATCTTCCAAGCTGGTGTAAGTTACAAGCCATTCAGATTAAACAAATATGGAAAAATCGACCCTTTTCATCAACTTATAAAACAAAACAAAAATACAAAGGGTTATCACGAAAATAAAGAAAAGGTCTAGCAATTTGGAACTATGAAAACTCGTTACCATAAATAGTACCGAAATGCAAACGATTATAATACAACAACATGTCCTGATGGCTCTAGAGAACATACCATCTAAACCGGGAAGGGGTGGGATTCTTGAACTATAATACAACAACGTACCCCAATGACTCTGAAAAACATACCATCTAAACCGGGTAGGGGTGGGATTCTTGAACTATAGTACAACAACATGCCCCACGCCTCTGAAAAGGGGGTAGCATTCTTGAAATGTAATACACCAACAATAACATGCCTCGACGCCTCTAAAAATCTCCCGTCTAAACGAGGTAGGGGGTCGGATTCTTGAACTATTGTAGAGGAAAAAATATAACGTTTTCGACGAGCTCGAAACAAAAAAATTACAAACAACCAATTCCTTCAAATTTCAAAAGGGTTTGAATATATCGAAAATGCAGATTAAAAAGTCCTGAACTTTTTTCCATAAAGGCAAAGTCATTTAGTTCGGACAACAAAACGTCATATGTTACTATATGTTATAAACAAAATAACCACGAATAAGACCAAGATGAAAAATTTGTTAAAAAGGCGCGAAACGAGAAGATGATAATGTTACCTCAGGAGAAAAATTGCAGAGCACGAGGATTGAACAAAAATGGCGGAAGGAAGAAAAGAAAAGAAATATATTTGGCGGAAGAAGAGGTTATTTATAGGAGTCCGGATTCGGTGCATCAATAATTCGGTGCACCCGGTGCATCAAGTACCCATTTAAAGGTTTTACGTGGGTACTGTACCCACTTGAAACTTCATCATTGGTACTTGTACATATAATACCACATATTTATTTTGGATTGATAAATATGTGGTATTGTACCATTGTTATAGTACAATTTGGGTACAAGTACCAATGATGAAGTTTCAAGTGGGTACAGTACCCACGTAAAACCTTTAAATGGGTACTTGATGCACCGGGTGCACCGAAGTATTGATGCACCGAATCTTTTCACTATTTATAGGGCCAAAAAATATGGCGATATTGACTGATGAGGGAAATAAAATACTACACGGTCATATTTTGTCATTTATTATTAATTAAGTGTGTGTTAATTGCTTAATTAAATGAAAACTATAGCATGATTGAATGAGCTAATTCTTCTGTGTTACGTAGTTTGTTACTTCCTATGTTATTTTTTGCTCCGTATTTGTCATCCTAGCAATTTGCACATAAATTAAGGAAATCAAAAAATTGTTAAAAAGTATATTGAAAATGTAAAATGACAATCAATTAAAACTATATAATTGGTTGATTGATAAATTCATAAAAAAATTAATTAAAAAATACATTGAAAACCTAAATTTACAAATCATTATGCTAGAAAGACAAATATTGAGAAACAGAAAAATTAAAAGCTAGGATGACAAAAAATAAAGAACGGATGTAGTATTAAGTTTGTGTTGACTAAAACTGGACCACTCGATCAACCTATTTTCATATTTAGTTAATACCAAATTAGTGAGTTTAGGTGAATCTAGATAAAATTTATCATTTGCGATGTTTCAAACCAAAAAATAATCATTTCAAAGGTTATTGTATGTGAATTTTGGTTAGTGTATGGTAATACACTCACTATCGTTCTCCCTCAAATCATTCGTCCTCATTGTCGGTGGGTAATATTTGGATAATTAATTAATATTTATAATTATTATTTTTAGACTAAAATTCCCATCAATATTATTTCTTCAATTATTTCCCTCTAACAAACCTCCAAAAAACAAAAGTGCAAAACGCTTCTAATTTTGCTTGCCGTGATATTGAATTAATTTTTTCACATTCTTTCTTCTCAATTTGCCGTTTTTTTATTATACTATATTCTTTTATATTAGCACATAATTTTCTCGTTAGCGTGTACTTTAAAATTTAGTGAATATTATTTGATTTCCCCAAAATTTTACAAATTATGAAAAATTATTGATTGATATTTAGTGAACATTGTACGACTTTAACTAAATTTAGGTGATATTATTTGATTTTCAGTAAATTTAGGTAAATATTATTTGATGGTTATAAAACTTTAAATTCAGTGTAATGTTTAATAATTACTAGCCGTCATTGCACAGTATTACCTGTGCGAAAAAATATGGGGCTAAGTTAATCAAAAAAAACTTCTTAATAGTATATTTTTTAAATAATTCATTTTGACTAAATTTAGTATAAATTTATTAGAGACCTTGATTCTAATTATTCTAGAAAAGAATTAGATGATAGGAAATAAAATAAATGAAATAATCAAATTTAGTTAGATATAAACGATGGGAAGTTAATTATACAAATAGTGGTTATTTTTAAATAAAACAAGTGTTGATTAATGATTGGATATTAGAGATCATGGGGCTTCAAGGAAAAATAACTAATTCCCCCCTTCCCCAATTAAATATAGTGTAGATTTGTTCTTCCGTGTTCTTTTGCATTCACATAGCTTATATAAGTTCTACATAGGAGCACCCTTATAATATTAACATTGATTAATATTTTTACGATAAACATTAGCTTTTTTGTTCTTGATTTTGGATTTGTTATTGTTTATCTTTTGTTGAACATGTTTATGTTTCATTTGCTAAAAATTATTTATATTTATTTTGTGTTCATTATGTTTATGTTTACTTATATTCTTATATTAATCACATTTAACTTACGAATAAAATCAATTTAATCGGGATATTTTGTGCATAAATAAGGATAAGGACAATTATAAATGACAATTTAATAGTTTATAATTTTAGAATAATATTTTCTAAAGTTATTAATTATATTATTTTACTTAGTGAAGAATAATGATATCTAACCGAGAATTATAATAGTTTCAGCTAAATTCACCTTAATTTTAAAAATTTACCCTCAGCTAAATTTACGTTCACCTCATCGAAACGAACCATTAACAAGTTATTCCATTCATCTGGTTAATCTCCTAGCTCAAACATTTTTCGAGCCTTGACTCAAACAGACAGTCAACAACCACATCACCCCTCCCCCTCCAAAAGGAAACTATCATCTAGCTATATTGACTATCTTCTAAAAAATCGGTTGCCTGTATTGAGGGGAAAATGGCGGAGGAGAGAAACGAGTCAAAATACGTGAAGTTGACCAAAGAACAAGCCCCCCAAGAAATCACTCCTGGCGAGCTTAATCAGCCTATTGAAGTGGTCTCTAAATTTACACACATTCACATATTTTTGTGTGCATATTTATTTCTATTAATTCATTTCTGGTTCGCTAATTAAATTCCACTTTATTGACTTAAATTGCACCTAATTTATATATATAATATAGAGATAATAATTAAAGTATTTTATGTTATGATATGTTGGTTGAATTTATGTTTTTCGTTAATTTGTTTGCTTGATCTAAATGTGATCCGACTAGATCTAATTTTTTGCTAATTAATCTGTGAATAATTGTGTTTATCTTTTCATTTTCTTTATCGCACAGCTGCTTAGACTAAAGACTAATTTGCGGATACTTTTGTGGTTCGAGTGAGGAGCATTTTGAGGAATTTTTAAATTTAATGAAATTTTTGTGTGATTGTTGAGAGAGATCCTTGGCATTTTCAATCAGTTTGTGTAGAATTCTTATTATACTTTGTTTTTCTATGTAATTGTGTATATTTGAGTGGTATACAATCTGCGTTATAATGTGATATGTTTAGTGATTGAATTTTAGTGGTTACATTTGAGGGTTCTGACGTTGAACAATGCCCGAAATTTTGAGTGATGTAGCAATTGACTTAAGTTTCAGCGTTCTGGCTCTGAATGTTACCCCGAAAATTTGAACACTTCTACTTGAGATCCTCTGCTTCACTTTGACATTCATACAATACATATTCCTAGTGTACTCCTGTACACAACTATAGCTAACAAAATGCTGTTGCATTTTTTGTTACAAGTGGTTAGACTTCATTCGGTGTTACAATAAGTGGCCGATGTAGAAATATTTAGTTTCCATGCGTTAGAAAAAAATGTGTCATTGATCAGGTGACAGATCCACCTTTTTTGCTAGTAGGCAATTGTTTTGAAAATCTAGTTTGTTCATTGGGCAGGTGACAGTTCAGAAGTGTAATGAGTGTGGACAGCCTTTACCTGAAAGTTTCGAGTTTCCGGCTGATGAACCGTGGACAACTGGGATTTTCGGATGCACCGAAGATACAGAGAGCTGTAAGTCATCATTCCTTCTTCTTGGTTTTCTCTTCAAGCATAACAGTGGAAGCGTTGAACAGCCTGAATTGATTTTTAAAAAGTTAACTTGTTTTTAGTCATACACATTCATGTTCTTTCCTTGTGAAGCTTCTTTTACTTTCACATATATGCCTTGTCATAATGTTTCCTCATTTCAAACCCCAAAAGGCTGGACAGGACTCTTTTGCCCATGTGTTCTATTTGGCCGCAATGTTGAAAAACTCAGAGAGGATACTCCTTGGAACACACCATGTATGTGTCATGCGGTATTTGTCGAAGGGGCGCTTGCCGTTGTAGCAGTGACTGCAGCATTAAATGGATTTGACCCTCTCATGTGTGAGGGTCTTCTGTTTGGTTGGTGGCTTTGTGGAACATACACAGGCCTTGTAAGGCAGACTTTACAGAAGAAATATCATCTTAAGGTACTTCTCCCTTTTTGTGGCACATCCATATTTAGAGAGATTATGACTTATGAGCATCCATGATTACTTCTATGTGATTAATTTATCTGTTCACTTAACATTGTTAGTGATTTTGGTCTCGTTTGGCAATAATTTATCTGGAATCCACGATGTGAAGTCGGTCATTTTGTTTTCAGCTCTGTTACCTTGGGTGTTGTGTCCATTTTGAAGTGATTTTGCTCCTCTCAATATTGACAACTTCTGAAAGATGTCACTAGTAGATTAATCACATTTTGGGTACCCGTATCACCATAGTCTGGTTCCCTGACAATTATTTTTTGTTGATGCAGAACTCACCATGTGATCCATGCATGGTACATTGCTGCTTTCACTGTTGTGCCTTGTGCCAGGAGCACAGGGAGATGAAAGGGCGTCTTTCAGATGATGCTGTAGTGCCAATGACTGTAGTCAACCCTCCTCCAGTCCAAGAGATGAGCACGAACACTGACCACCGGAGATCCGATCCTTCCTCTGCAAATGGCTCCGGGCACACCAATTTAGAGATGCAAGCGCTGTAGCCTGTAAGGGCGTCTGTTGTGACAATCTCGAGACACCGAGCAAGATTCTACACTATATATGTCTGTTACGTGTTAATTATACTCTAGTTGAATATTTTGAACCGTAGACTCAGTCTATACACAATTCGTAGTTATTAAATATCATTAGGAATTTGTTGCTTGGATCATATCTTGCTGATATGTTTAAAGGCATGTGTTTTCCCCTTCACGGAGGCATCCAGATTACACTCCCTTGAAAACCGAAATACCAGGATATCAGACGCTTGGAGTGAAATCACTGAATTTTGATTACATTTTATATGCAATGGTGTACGAGTAGTATTACAATTACTGATTGTATACCTGCTTTTAGTTATAATGGGGATTGATTTTGACAACAATTTTGGTACATTACATTTGGTGGCATAATTTACTGAGAATAATTTTAAGGGCTCAAGGCCAATTCCTATACCATCCAGCCCATGCAGAGACCAAACCACTAATACCTAGAGTTACAGTATGATTACAGAAGGGGTTGGGTTCAATCTCAGCTATTGCAATTATCAGGTCAGCAACATTTGCAGCCACTGCCATGAACCTCATCAGTCTGTCAAGTCTAATTTTCTTGATTATCTCCTTTACATCTTTCGTTTCCTCGTCGTCCATTGATTCAACAAGCTTTCTTTCTTTCTGCAGCCCTTCATTGATGAAAATAAGATCAGACCATATGAAAAATATATAGCCAACAGCCTCCCCAAAAGCAGATATGTAACTCATTCTTTTAGCTAACTTTGGGTCCAAAACTCCAATTCTTGCCACCCAAAGGAAGTGGTCAAAGAAGAAGTAAACCATTTCCCCTGCATTAGCAAGAACTGCCAGCAATCGCATGGATGGTGTCGAGCCAGCATTGCGTCGCAGGGCATTGAAGCCGGTGAGAAATCTCCCAGTACGGAATGCCTTTCGGCTAAGTCCCGAGGCGACCTCCCAATTCTTGGCTCTTTGAGCTAAGTCAGGATGCTTGGTTTCTAGATGCCAGTGAGCTAGCTTTGATACATATTGGAAAGTCTTGACTAGCTTGTCTATGCCGTCTCTTTTGGCTAGAAAAATGACTAACTTATCTAGTGTATCATCCATGGCTAAAAGATGGACGTGTTTGAGTGATGGAATGAGAGAAGAATCAACCAAGATTTCAATCTTTAAGTGATTCGAATGAAATTATTTGTGTACCAAAATGGAGGAGGAAAAAATGAAGATAACCACAAAATATGTATTCGTTTCCTGGATAAATCAGCCATGTGGTTGGATAACAATTTGCTCCGCAAAATATTTGGAAGTTTCAACAATGTCCAACAATTTAGCACACTTCTTAGGAATAAGAATTTACATTAGAGCCCTTAAGTAGGCCTCGGCACGGTTCGGCTACATGGCCGACCGAACCAAAATTGGTTTTGTTCCGATCTATTCCAAGTCGATTTCGGTTTTGGGCCGATTTTGGACCTTAAGTTTTAGAGCTAAATTCCAGTTCACTTTTTGCATTGAAATTTTGTTGTATTCTTTCTAGCTAATATTATTATTTTTGGACTCAAATATAAATTGATTATATTAATTGTAACTCATAATTAAGTTCCAAAAATATATACACTTTACATAAGTTGAATGAGCTCCTTAAAACTAGTTTAGATATTCTCTTATATACATTCGTCGCTCGGTACCACTTTTTAAATACATATATATTCATATATTATTAGCTTAAAATATTTACTTATCTTCTATTTTATCATACCAATAATGAACAAAATTAAATTATATCGTCAATTATCATATACAAAGCTTAACTTTTTCTACATAAAATTAGTAATTAGTTCGGTTCGTTTTGTCGGTTCTCCGATAAGCCAAACCTACATCATTTTGGTTCCAAATAAAGCGATTATTTTCGGTTTGGTCCGGCTCAACTCGGTTCCGGTTTTTCTCCACACCATAGATTTAATTCTAATATTTGAAGGGGCAAAATAATAATTTCACAATTGAAAAATAAAAAAAATTCAAAAGGAAGAAAAAGTAATGAGTCGCTAGAAAAATACAATTGATTTTTTTTAGATGTAAAACTACTAGTTATGCCCTTGAAAAAGCCATGTGCATTGACCGACCGGATAGATCACATATTAGTTACCATTACTTACCATTACCAACATGTGTAATAGCCAATTTTAGAAGTCCGATGAGTAAATAACATCATAATATTCACAAATGAGTGGTTGGTAAATGGCAAATATGTTCATGGTTGTGCACTATAATAGAGTTTTTGGAGTTTCACATCAAACTTTAACTATAAATTAGTTTTTATTTACTAATTATTAGAATATATAATTGACATCGACAAATTTATTTTTAAAAATATTTTCACAATATTACTCATTTTTGTTGTAATTTTATATTGTGTATATATAAAACAATTCTTGATTAAAATTGTTTTTCGAAAATTGTAAATTCTAAGAAATTAAATTTATGAAAATATCATATATTAAGTTTCATATAATCATAGACCCAAGCTTGATACATGAGTTTTGTCTAAACCGCGGGGCACACCTTAGTGGAAAGCGGATTAGAGCAGAGATGCTCGATATTGATAGTTTTAATATGTGCAAAGATAAATGTTACTTTTTATTTCATGACTTATTAGTCTTTTCCGTTGAAGGCTTGCTATAACATATTTATCGATTTACAATCTAACCGAGATTTTAAGAGCCTCTAAAAAACATAAAATAAATTAAATTTTCTTATCAAATAGACGGGAAACACCACACACCCGAATGGTATTTTACGATTGAAATGACTATTTCGTGAATCGAATTTTCATAAATACTATATTTACAGATAAGGTCATTTCACTATTAAAAAAATACTATTTGGACACTATTGTTGTTAATATGCACATTCATATCGAAAATCGATGTTCTCTCGATAGCACCAATTGGCAATAGAGGGAATAGCCCAAGATCTTATTTATTGACCTGGAGACATCGACTTACAATGTGTGAGATATGGATCTTAACAATTATCGTGTGCGTAACGGTTTAGCAAACAGACGGGCCTAGAATTTCTTTAGCTCGAAAGCGTCGAACAAACTCCCTCATTTACACTTGCGTAGTTGTCATAAAATCAAACTTTTGAAAACACCCCCACCCCCACTGGAAGGCAGGTAGTATAGTGTGTATCAATGGAGCTAAGCCAATGGGATTTATGGGTAGAAGAAGCTGTCTCAAAACTCAAGTCTAAGAAACTCCTTCGTTCCCTAAAACCCATTCATCTTTCTCATTCCAACATCACATTTTCCTCAGAAAATGCTTCAAATGGTTGTCAGTTTTTCGATACAATTCAAGAATTTGACAGGAAGTCTGTTGAATATGAAATCTCTGATGCCACCTATCAAAAATGGATGCTTGATGTCCCCAGTTGTGGTAATGCATTTTCATCATTTTCTTGGTTAAATATATTCCTTATTAACATCAATTACTTCTTATTGGTTATTTCAATACTATAGATTTAGAAAAAAATTTAAGAATACCAACATTTGCTGTAGTTTCGAGTGTTTGACACCTTTCAAACATTGCTGCAAAAAGTGGTGTTCTTGCAAAATTTTCCTCGGATTCATCTCTAAACGTATTTTATAATATATTTGTTGGGTTATTTTTTGTAGTATAATTTTTTAAGAAACAATTGATGGTCAAAGTTTGATATGGATAAATGAAAACATTAGTAAATTGAATTGAAGGTAGTGTTCAATTGCATTTCCATTATAATCCTCCAGTTCAAATAGGTTGTCTAGTTTTGAATTTTGATAAAATATTTGTATATATATGTGTGTGGTATTATGTTTTGTGGAAAGATTGTACTTTTAATCTTATTAACACTCCCTCCATTTGGGAAAAGATTGTACAGTTTTGAAGTTTTGATGGTTGTCTTGTTGGATATTGGACTAAAATGTTTTTGTGTTATATGATGTTTGGTGGAAATTTATCAAAAAAGAATTGTGTTGTTAAGCTTATTAAAAGAGCTAATGACGGCAGCAATCACCTATGTTCAAGAGATGTTTCCAGTCCATTACTATCTTTCAAAACGTCTTTGTCAATCACCTATAATTCAAAATGTTCCACTCCGTCACCCTTTCTTTCATAGATATCTCATTAATTATGACAAATGGTGAATTCGAATTTTAGATGGGTTATATCAAATTTTGTCTTTTTGACTTTTTTTGCCCCAAACTATATCTAGTATGACCATATACCTTCCTGAAATCTCACGAGTCCCTCACGTGTGTCATGCTTAACGACATATCGATAAAAAAAGAGTGACGGGGTGGAATATTTTGACATATAGGTGATTAACTAAGACGTTTTAAAACATAAGTGATGAACGAGAAACATTTGAGAAACATAGGTGATTGTTGCTGCCATAATCCCTTTAAACAAAGAGTGGATGGTTTTGAATTTTTGATGGTTGGTTTATTATATTTTGGACTAAAATATTTTTATGTGCGTTATATAATGTTTGGTGGAACAATTTACAAAAGTATTGTATTTTTAAGCTTATGAATACTCCCTCCATTTAAAAAAAGTGTGTACAGTTTTGAATTGTTGATCGTTGGTTTATTAGATTAAGGACTAAAATGTTTTTATATGTGTTGTATATTGTTTGGTGGAAAATATATAAAAAGATTGTACTTTTAAGCTTATTTAGTAACATGATAATTATGAATCGAGCCAAAGGTATATGTGTCAATGAAGATTCAAGGCTTCCAAGTTTTGTTATTTTAACCATTGAAAATCAAACTGGACTATCTTTTTGAGATGGAGGGACTATCTATTTAATTGCATATGCCCTGCATTTGTTATGGAAAGCTGCATATTTCATTCATATAGTTTTGCACTTCTTTCTAGGGTAATGAGTGGAATTTGGCATTTGAGAAGGGATGATTCTGTAAATCATTTTGAATTAATTTTTATTTTAGTTGACCGATGGAATTACTGCTTATTTCTGTCTATTATTAGGAGATGATACTGTACTTAAAGATGTGGACGATGATGCGATAGGAGGGAAAGAAGGTCTAAAATTTAAGAAATTGCTTGCGTTTTCCGGAAATGATTACTTAGGCTTGAGTTCACACCCAACAATAAGCAAGGCAGCCATGGAGGCATGTACACAGTTTTTAATGTTTTCCACTTCTGTATGGATTGATGTGCGGTAAATTAATAGAGGTTTCATTACAAGTTCAGGCTGCACATCAACATGGAATGGGTCCAAGGGGTTCAGCACTAATTTCTGGATATACAAATTACCACAGGTTGTTGGAGTCGTCTTTAGCTGACTTGAAACAGAAGGAGGTGTTATTCTTTTCATATACTGTAAATGTCGATTCTCTTACCATTTGAGCTTAACATCTTTTGTTGGATAAGCATGTTTTTATTAATTGTATCAAAATGAGTCATGTGCTTGAGAGTAATACAAAAGGCTAGTCACTGTCTTCCCTTTTTCCCTTTACATTTCACGCTTATGGTGATGCATGTAACCAATTGTAAATTCATGACTGTAGGAATAGTTCAACGCGAGATCCTTCCTTAATTCTAATGATCTTACTGTTGGAGAAATTTCACAAAGTACTTGTTTCCTTCTTTTACATACAACTGCACCAAATCCAATAACCGAAGAGCTGATGCATTTTCATTCTACTGTCACATATTAGGATTGCCTTCTTTGTCCTACAGGCTTTTCAGCTAATATGGCTTTTATGATGGCATTGGGAAATATTGCTTCCCTGTTAGCTGAAGCTGATAGACCATCCAAAGATGAACGAGTTGCTATTTTTTCTGATGCCTTGAACCATGCATCAATTATTGATGGAATTCGTCTTGCACAAAAGCTGCATACTGTTGAGGCTTTTGTCTATAGGCATCGCGATATGGCCCACCTTGATGCATTACTGTAAGCTCCTTCTGTGTCCCAAACTTTATTGTATCATTGCATTCATCTGTATCTGACAGTTTGGTTACCACATTGAACCAGATCAAGGTGCCTACTGAAGAAGAAAATTGTCATCTCTGATAGGTTAGTTGAGGTTCTGCGGTTGTAGATCTCTCTTTTGGCTTTCAATTGTTCTAGTGAGGGGACTCCTAATTTAAGTTGTCCAATTATCGCAATGCCAACTTTTAGCTACAATCAAGTGGACACATATTACAATATATTGTATGATAGCCTGTTAGTCTTACTATTGTAACATCTTCATCTTATAATCCTACTTGGCAATTTTTTGCTCTGCTGACTTGTTTCTGCTAGACCCCATTTTCCGGATCTGGAAATACATTCATGCTTAACTAATGTAGTTGTTTCCTCTATTTCAGCTTGTTCAGTATGGATGGGGACTTTGCACCTATGGCTGAGCTTGTGAAGCTTCGAGAGAAGCATAAGTTTTTGTTTGTGATTGATGATGTGAGTTCCTTTGGTGACTTCCAAAATCTATGTGGATCATCTCATGATTAGACCCTTTTTCTAGGAAAGTTGTATGCAAGTTATTGAAAGTCAAGTTTTGAACTTGTTTTGCTTCAACTCCATTAACATAAAAATTTCCCAAGAATTTTATTTAATCTGTATTCCCTTTTATGGAACTACTATCTTCTTGTCATGTGAATTACTTGCTAATTCCTTATGCTAAAGGCCCATGCAACGTTTGTCTGCGGCAACACCGGTGGTGGTGCAGCTGAGATGTTCAACTGTGAAAAGGATGTGGACATTTGTCTAGGTACTTTGAGCAAGGCTGCTGGTTGCCATGGTGGATTCATTGCATGCAGGTACAGTCTTGTATGTGCTCTAACTTGGGTGGATAACAGGAATACATCGTAAAATGTTATCCTAATGTTCTCCTTTTGAAATGTCTCATGCTGCAAGAAACTTGTGTGTGGGCTGTGGAGTGTGCTGTTGTGCTTGAGCCTTATTTCTGTTGTTAGGGGAAGCCAATCTTTGATTTGCTTATTTCATAAATTATCACCGTATAAAATAATTCTTTTTGCCCCAGTAATGTATATAGACAGCATAAGTGGATCTTGCAATTACGGTAATCTTTTTAATATGTGCTCGTCCACTGACAAATACTAGTAACTTCTAGGAACATAATGCACAGTTCAACAAGGTTTTGTATACAACATATTTCGCTTGTTTGTCAACTTTGTAACATGGTCTTTTCTTTTATTTACTGGTGACAGCAAAAGATGGAAGTTATTTATACAATCAAGAGGTCGATCTTTCATATTTTCAACTTCTATTCCTGTGCCCATGGTTGCTGCAGCGAACGGTATGTTTACATATGTATAGCTCACACTTCGCATCTGACATTATAAAGCGATATCAATTAATAAACTAATTCCGTCAGACTTCTACTTTGACTGATGAGCAACACATCCTCTTGTAATATATAGAACAGCTGGCAGTATAATTCTTATTAGAAGTTTGTTACCTGTTGTCAAGTACATATATATTGTTGCATTCCTGGTATTGATGTTGTAATAAGTTGCTATACTATACAGCTGCAATCACTGTGGCGAAAAGGGAGAGGTGGAGGAGAAAGGCTATCTGGAAAAGGGTGCAAGACTTTCACGCCCTAACCGGTATAACTGTGACAAGTCCCATCATTTCCCTTATTGTTGGAAGTGAGGAGAAGGCCTTGCAAGCTAGCCGGTAGTCCTTCCCCCATTCTACCTTCCATTTCTCTTTCTCTAATACTGTCCAACTTCAATATTTGTTTGCTGTAACATTGGTTATGCAAGACTAAGTCTGAGTTCCAAGTTCATACTGCTCTACCCCCTCTTGAAACAGGCATCTGTTAAAGTCAGGATTCCATGTAACTCCAATCAGGCCTCCAACTGTGGCACCGAACTCGTGCAGGTGTTCATTTTCGTAATTTTTAGTTTTTAAACTTGTCATGGTTGTGAGCCTGTGAGGCAATATAATTCATGGTGCATTGATCTCCCATCAACCATGCATTACTTTGGTTTCAGGTTAAGAGTGGTTTTGAGTGCAGCACATACGCTAGACGATCTGCGGAAGTTCACAACTGCTCTGTCACAATGCATTAACTTCCAAGATCGATTGCATTGCACCAATGGATATGCAAAACTTTAGTCTGCTAGTTTAGTTGTTCTCAACAATTAGATGTGCTTCTCATTGTTTTAATACAATAATGATCTATAATGTTTAGTCTTTGGCAAAAATTGAATTCTGTAATAACGACAGCTTTTAAAAGCCGGAATAAGACCAACTAATTTTAGATGGATAAATTTCATGAATTTTTATTATTACAAATGTACGGAGTTATCATTTATCAATATTGTCCTACACATGTAACTAGTTTCACTTAAATCATATAATGGGTTTTATATGTGATCTCACGGTGTTATTATGTTAATACAATCTGATTGTTTCTTACTTACTCTGTACATTTTTACTTGTCAAAAATACTAGTTATTTGCGCAAGAAAATTGTACTTTTATATTTTCAATAAATTTTTTACTTATTTTTTTAGGAAATTATTAACTAACTAATTGAGTATATAGAAAACGAAAAACTATTCCTCCATATTCCCTAGAAACAAAACTAGAAAATTCAATGAAGTAATTCTCCTCCAAGCTTAGTCTTGTTGGGGTTGTAAAAGAAAAAAACAAGATGGTACATACAGTTAGTTTTATTGATATTGACGATTTTTTAATTTATCTTATCTGAAATTGAATCACTATTCATTCAAACACATACTGTTTGAAAGCCTATCATAATTCCAATTTGATCCACTTCGTGGTAATCAAGGAAGAACCAGTCTGTAATAATAAGGGAAAAGAAAAACAACATTTTTTCCTGTAATGACGATCACAATGAATAAATTTGTTATTTCCTATCTCAGCTTCCTCACTTTACTCTTTATGGTACGTTAAACTTACCTTGTTATGTATATTGATGTAATGAAATTTCAGTAATTTTATGGGTTTTGTAGTGATATAGGAGCTACTTCCTATTTTCTTGATGATGTGACGAAAGATTAGTGCTTTCTGGCTTAATAGTGATGTATAAGCTACTATCCTGTTTTCTTGATGTTTTTGCTTTCATTTTGGGTTGATTAGGCAGTGGGGGATGTGGTTTCGAGTTCTGGGAAATACCCATTGGTAGTAAGCACCTGGCCTTTCTTGGAAGCTGTGAGAGCTGCCTGGAAGGTTGTTGATAGTGGATTCTCTGCTGTGGATGCTGTTGTGGAAGGTTGTTCTGCTTGTGAAGAGCTCAGGTGTGATGGTACAGGTGAGAATTACATTGAACCTCAAACTTTATTGTAATGTTTGAATCATATCGTTCGAGCTGAACTCTTATGAAGTTTGAAGAAGCCCGGCTGCTATACAACCGCTAGTTGAGATGCTATCAGAATTACTCATTGTAGTACATTTAGTCCTTGTCCTACGGAGTCCAAAATTTTATGTTCTATTATTCTTTATTTGACTTATAGCACTTCCTGCTTCTTCTTATATATTGTGAAGTAGTAGCACTTTATGTTGTGTTAATACGAAACCGCCTCCCAGTCATCACAGGGTAAGGCTGCGTACTATTCGACCTCCCTTACCCTGCTTAGGCCGGAGACTCTTTATAGGCATTGGAGCAGTTGCATATCTAGAACGTTTAATATTTTGAACTGAACTTCAATTTTGGGACTTTTCGATAGTTTCAGTTTGACTTTCAATTATCTAGTTAGTTCTTGAAGGACATTTAAAACATATGATTATTGTGCTATCGCTTTTTTTACATCAACTGTTCAACAGTAGGACCAGGGACTGGAATTCAGAAACTTATATTAACAAAAAGAATGATTTTTGTTATTAGATTTCTAAGGATGGGGTTGGTCGTTACTCTAACTTATACCAATTTAAAATTCTCAATGAATTTGAACCCTGAAAGTTATTAGTTGGAGCAAGGGAGTGACATACTGTTAGATGGGTGAAAAGTTGTTGATGTGAAGGGAAGAAACTGTTTAGAGAATCGTTTAAGGCAGACTGGCTGAATATTGAGATTCACTATTCATAGATGCCTTTCAAAAATAAAAATTTACTTGCACTGGCCAGTTGGACCTGGTGGAAGTCCAGATGAGAATGGTGAAACCACCCTTGATGCCATGGTCATGAATGGGGTATGGTTCGTACTTAAGGTAGCATTATATATTGGTAGGTCATTAGGGTTTTAATTGACAATTTGTTACGCACATGCTAAGACATGTTTAGGTGACGATGGAGGTTGGGGCTGTCGCTGGCATGAGATATATCAGGGATGGCATAAAAGCTGCTAAGTTGGTGATGCAATACACTGACCACACAATGCTTGTTGGGGAACAAGCCTCTGTATTTGCTATTTCTATGGGACTTCCAGGGCCAACTAACCTGAGCTCTCCAGACTCGATAAAAAAGTGGAACAATTGGAAAGATAGTAATTGCCAACCGAATTTTCGGAGAAATGTTGTACCAGTTGACAGCTGTGGTCCTTACCATGCTAAGATTACTGTAAATTCCGGGACCCAGGCATGCTTGATAGGTGACGAGGCAGTACTTAGAGTATCAGAATCTTATGCCGGTCCCCACAACCATGATACAATCTCTATGGCTGTTATTGATAAGGTAAGTTAGTGATCATCCATGTATTTCTCTGAATCCCGTTACAGTTTTATTGACTATTACACTTTCACTGCTGTTTAGATGGGGCACATTGCTGTTGGTACATCAACTAACGGGGCAACTTTCAAGATCCCTGGCAGGTATGCAGCACAATGTTGTTCTTTGCAAATTTTTGTTGATGATTGATGAAGCACCAAGGGGTATTGTGAAAGTAGGTGCATACTAATGCATTCATGATACTTGTGATAGCAAAATCTTAAAATGTAATACTATCATTCAAATTAGGCCATCGCATATAGTTGAAATATATGAAGAGTGTCTTTGTTGCATTCATGAAATGATAACCTTTTGACAACTAAATTCATGTTCCATTTTCTAATTGATCCACTAAGAGAATCGGTTAGTAAAACAGTTTAGTGACATCACCCACTACTTGTTACTGTCCAATTAATTTGTTATAACTAGAACTTGGTAATTAATCATTTGCTTGCTTCTTAGAGTGGATCCAGTGCTATATACAGGCCAGCCCTCGAGAATATGCTTACTGTAGGACATTTGTACGGTTGCGAGATCATATTATCTTTGAAGAACAGAGGTTAAATAGGATAGGTTCTTTGTAAAAACTAAGTCGTACAATTTATTGTAAGTGCTCATGTACAAGCACTGTCCTCTTAGTAACTACTCACTTCATTTTTTCTGGTGTCTGCTTATTTCAACATAATGCCGATGATATTATACAGGGTCGGTGATGGACCTATTGCTGGATCTTCGGCATATGCTGATTCAGATGTCGGAGCATGCGGTGCGACTGGAGATGGTGATATAATGATGCGTTTTCTTCCTTGGTAGGTTTCTGACTAACCAACCAATCTTGTCTTTACCTTTACTGTGTGTTTTCTTTTGTCATGTGTTCCTGGGGTTATATCAAGTTCCTGGGATTATTGTGATTGCAAGTTCCATAAATAAAGGAAGCTGAAAGCTTAAGGAAATTGTGATTGCAACTTCCATATCTTCAATTATCGATAGTCAATAGGGAACTGAAAGCTTAAGAAAATTCTAAATAATGTATGTCCTCCAATCTGGGCAGCGTACATTTTGAAGTGGTCATGCTTAGTTATACCAGTTCAATTAGTCAGATATCTGCTTGATACGCTTTGCTTTCCCAGAGTGTCATTATCCACAAGTGGAGTGACATAATCATGTCTAGTTTCCTGGTTCTCGTCTAGTTGGACCTAATTGAACTACCAAATTTATTCTTGGTGTTAATTTACATTCAGTTACCAAGTTGTGGAGAGTATGAGGTTAGGAATGGAGCCTCAACTAGCAGCCAAGGATGCTATTTCCCGAATTGCAAGGAAATATCCCGATTTTGTGGGAGCTCTTTTTGCAGTTAACAAGAATGGAACACACAGCGGTGCCTGCCATGGATGGACCTTCCAATACTCAGTTCAGAGCCCTGAAATGAACGACGTGGAGGTATTTACTGTTAGTCCCTGACCGGTTCTTGATTTTTCTCTTGCCACTGCCCGTTGCTGTGTTGGAACTGTGCAAGCTACTGGCCACAACGTGTCAGTTATGACAGCAATCAAAAACTTGAACACAGTACAACAATGCCATTTCGTTATGGAGTTCGTATACTCTTAACATTGAGATAATAGGGAATGTGTATAACATTTGGTCATATATGAGTTCTTTCTGTAAATGTTGATGGACTATCGCTATAAGCTTCTTCTGGACGAAGTCTTTTTCCTTTCATCTCCTTGGTTCTTATTTCAAGTATGTAGTTGAAATGGTGACTATCACTAATACTTTAAGAAAATAAATTAACATGGAGAGTAAAACTTTAAGGTTATCTTACGTGGGAGTAATTGAGGTGAATGTGTTAAAAATGTTGTTACGATATCATCTTACTCGTTGAGGTGAATCAAGGTAAAATATAACTAGAAATAGCATCCACCTACATTACACCTTCTTTTGAGGGTTAATTTAAACGGGATGAATTTAGGTGAATAGAGGTTAATCATGTAATATCGATTAACTTAGGCGTTAGGATAGAAAAACTTGATTTTCAAATAAAGTAAATTAAATTTCACATGGATTTACCTGAGTTTGGATTAATTCAAAAGGACTATACTATTGCCAATGAGTCAAACAACATTGTACCCACTACGTACATGGACCCTCCACCCCACCCCGTCCCACCCCACGATATTACTGTAGTATTTTTTATATTCTCAATACAATTTGACCACATAACATGTTACCGACTCAATTGACATACTGCTCCAACTCGAGTAAATAAATTTTGCTCGTTACAAAAGCAACCATATAATTACCCGACTTGACAAAATATCTACGAGATCAAACATGATACAGGCTCAAAACCCACTCGACAACCAACAACCCAGTTAATAGTTGCCTGGATTAATTCGACCCGTTAACTCAACGGGTAGGGTTCCCACAGCATCCACTGATATATAATGCCACACAAAACCCTACCCTCTTCTTCTCCTATCCTCGCACCCCACCTACCCCACCCCCCCACCCCACCCCAGAACCAAGCAATCAATCAAAATGGTGGCATTCAAAGTAATTCTCAAATCTGTTCTTACATTTTCAGTTCCATTCCAATGTATTCAATTGCATTTTAATTCAATAATATTAATATGTTTCACTTATTTGTCCATTTTGTTTGTTTAGTTTCATCAATACCAGGTTGTCGGCAGGGGGTTGCCTACGGAGACAGATGAGCACCCTAAGATCTTCCGCATGAAGCTCTGGGCTACTAATGAAGTCCGAGCAAAATCGAAGTTCTGGTAATAATACTCTTCTCTCTCGAGCTACATTTTATTTATTTATTTTTCGACTTTTATTTGTAAGTGTTTGGTAAATAGTATGCTATATGCTTGATTGTATGTCTATTATTGTTTTAATATCGATTTTGAATAATTTAAAATCTATGCATCAATTGATTAAAAGTATACATTTTAATAGTACTTTCTAAAAATGTCGTTCGATTTGCCTTTTCCATTGTTAAAATTAATTTAAGTTAGATGTGTTGATTTGAATTGCAGGACTTTGATTTGAATTTAGAATATAATGTATGTTAATAGATAAGTATGGGGATTATACTATACTTTGTTATATTTTTCTTAAAATGTTGTACATGTTCAAAAAATATTTGAGGTCCAAGTTTAAAAGCCAACATATTGAAATTATAAAGTCGATGTTTTTTAAGGGTGGAGGGATATTATTGAAGCTATGATTTGAATATGTACATTTACATTTCTTAGTGATGTCACTATTAGCGTATAGTGAAGAGGAGTAGCATCAATTGTTTTGCCCATTTCTATATGGAATGCTACATGAACTTTTGTTATATTAAAATCTGTTCCATATCTTTAATGGCTCTAATCTACATTGCTCAGAAAATCTTTAAATTAGTTTTAGTTCTATTATAGATGTGCCAGTGTGCATGTATGAATTTCAAGTATTTTTTTACGTATTTAATCATAACTTATGTTGGTATCCATATTTGCTAATACTTGTTTCGAGATCCATAATGTATTGTGTTAGCTATTTGATTAAAACATTCTTGATGTTTAAATAATTGTTTCAACGTTAAAGGTACTTTCTGAGGAAGCTCAAAAAGGTGAAGAAGAGCAATGGGCAAATCCTTGCCATCAATGAGGTATTGGACTGTGTGTGTTCTTATTGCTGAAGCTTGCAAGTTTTGTAAATATTCTGTGCACAATATGGACCTATTATTGCGTATTACCTTCTGATACTCTTAATTGCTTGGTGTAAATTAAGTCTTGTCTCTAGTTAAAAAGTATTACTATTATCTTCATCCTTAAAGTCAATTGAACAACTTTACACTAATTTAATTTATATGATAGTACAGAGTTTTTAATTTACCATGGTTCCATTAGTGTGTATCTCATCTCGTTTTGACTTGTTGTTGAAGGCTTTTGTAGAATGTTCAAAGGTTTCTGATTTATCCATGTGAACTTACCTGTTGTAATATTAATTTATAGTTAATTGCTCATTTGTTTGTCCCGTTCAGTAGCTAGTTATCAATTGAATTATATGTTACGTTGCTAACATAATTTGTCCTACTGCAATTTTGCTTATTGAAATGCACAACTGAATTATTATTTTTCGTCTTTCAATCATTAGGCAAATTCTAATAGGTTCTCAAAAAGATGGCATTTATATGTTACGTTGCTAACATAATTTGTTACTATATTGTTTGCAGATATTCGAGAAGAACCCAACAACAATCAAGAATTACGGTATCTGGCTGCGTTATCAAAGCAGAACTGGATATCACAATATGTACAAGGAATACCGTGACACCACACTTAATGGAGGCATTGAACAAATGTACACTGAAATGGCCTCACGCCACAGGGTCCGTTCTCACTGCATTCAGATCATCAAGACTGCCACTATCCCTGCCAAGCTATGCAAAAGGGACAGCGTGAAGCAGTTCCATAACTCCAAGATTAAGTTTCCTCTTGTGTTCAAGAAGGTCAGACCTCCAAGCAGAAAGCTCAAAACAACTTACAAGGCAACAAAGCCTAATTTGTTTGTGTAAGGCTGCTCAATTTCTGCAATGGCACATCATAATATCTGTTTTTTGTCTAGTTCAAGAAACCAGCTCAATATCTTAGTTTTGTTGGTGATGAATGTTTGGATTCCCAAATTTGAAGTATTATCAGATATTCTTATCCATTTGCGCGTTTATATTCTTTATATCCAATTATTGTTAGAAGCTCTGGTTGTGGTGTCTTACTGTGCGATTTTCATTTTACTTGTCACATCTGCAAGGGGGTTTACATTTTATTGCGTATGCGTTTACTTTGAGCACGCTCTTCATTCTCCAGGTCAAGTTAATTTCGTTGACATATACTGTAGTTTTTATATGTATACGCAATTTCCATTGATATGATAGACGGATTGTATAATTACTCTCAACTCTATAGGTAATTTATTGCACATGGGACTATATTTTGTTGCTTCATATTGATAGTGATTGGGAGGCCAAGATGAGTCACTTGCAGATGAATACTAATATTTCCCTGATCTTACGGATGTCATTCCACTGCCCAGTGTTGAAAAGGTCAACTTAAAACTATGGGTAAGTTTGAATCATCTGCACATCGTTGGTATCCCAATGTCCCTAAAGAGGCTTACGATTAATTGGGGTAGGTCCTAATTCGATTGTTATTAAAGAGGTTTCCGCTTAAACGGGGTAGAAGGTCGGATGGTCAGATACATTTTAGAGATTATTTATGGCATAAAAACAGTATTCTAAGCTCATAATGAATTTTGCTAATTTGCGACTTTTGTGATGACTTTATTGGACTGGCTCATAGTGGGAATCTTCAGCCGCTAATTAAGCTTGCTATGTCTACAAGAAACACCAATTTCCATCTCCTATACAAAGGCCAAATACTTGATTCAGGCTTTCCTAATTTGATTTTTTCCAACAAAACAATACTATCAGTTATTTTATCTATTTAAATTTTGTCTTCTGTATAAAAATTGATAAAATTATATATAATACATCAAAAAATATGAAACCTAACCAAATACATGAATAATATTTGTTCAAGGGAAGGCATGTTATTAAAGGTATTCTTAGGTCACACATAAGTGAAGGTTGGTGTAAGTGATAAATAAGTAAGTTAATAAAATTCGACTGAAGTTTCAAGTAAAAATATTGTCGAGAATATAAATTGAGAGAGATAATAAGTAGTATAATATTCTAAGAAGAATACGGTCAAAGTATAATATGAATAAATTGTTTAAATGTCAGCATAATAATTTTGATAAAATAAAAGTTGTGAGCAAAATAACCAATTTATTATGAATTTAATTAGTGCGGTTTATTCAACACGTTAAACTGTAGCTATATGAATAAAAACGGCTAGTGTTTTTAAAGAGGAAAGGTTACTCCATCCTTTCCAAAATGATTTTAATTTCTAGTTAACTTTCTAAATTTCGATGTCTAATATTTTTTAAATATATTAAATAACTTTTTACTAATGTGTATATCGAATTATAGTATTTTAGCTTCTTTTTATTATTAACAAGATAATTATATTCAAATAAAATTGTTAAATTCTCCATTTATTTATAAGAGTACAAGAGTTCTTCCTATTTTAGAACTCGAAATCGAAATTAGAGTCCTAATTTGATTTATTGTTATAACAAGACATTGAAGAAATTTTGAATTGGGGGAATAGTTTGAATTCTATTTAAACCAAAGTATCAAAAAAAATAAACCTGTCGACTATGAATGACGAAAATATCATTAAAATCACAAAATTTATGAGTTTTGACCGTTGATAAACACAGTGATTAATGAAAATTTTATAACAAGATTACCTTTCCTATTTTTATACCAATTACAATATATACTTAGAATGTTTATCATCTATTTATTTTCGTAATTATCTATATGAAAACCCTTACAAGAAGATTTTGGATGAGTATATATATCAACATCCATTAAATACATTCACTAGTATTATTGTTGTGTAAAAGTGGGCTAGGGGTGTAATAAAATAATCCGGACGGGAAATTTGAATGCATTATGGTTGAGTAGAAAGCGTCTGAGATCCGGATGATCAGCTACACACGCTTTAGTCCCACGTACTATTCACACGCACACATACACTCTCTCACGTATACCATCACCCTTCCCCCCTCCCTATCCCTCTCTCTCCCTCTCCCAAATCTCTCTCAATCTCTCTCTTTTTCCGATTTCTATCTATACAAAATCCATTATTTATAACTTTCTAAATATTTTCATTTTTCTTATATATCGAGTTTCAATTAATCCCCACGTGATTCTTCTTCTTCTTATATTATTATTATTATTACTATTATTATTATTATAATTATTGTTATTGTTATTACTATTACTATTATTATAATTATTATATCTACTCGAAGGTGGAGAACGGTGGCGGTTCGTGTACCGGCGAGAAGGGTGGTGGTGGAGGAGGAAATCAAATGCGGCGGTTTGATATTTGTTTACATTTATTTGTGGAATTGATGTAATTGATGAGGTCGGAGCCGTATAGTTGGGATAGGAGGGAGATGAGGAAGTACGAGGGTGGAGGTGGAGGTGGCGGCGGAGGGTTTGGTGGCGGCAGATGGAGAGAAAATTCGTTTCCGCAGCAGAATTATCATCCTCACGGTGGCTATAACAACTACCGTGGAGGCGGCGGCGGTGGAGCTCCACGTTGGGGCCCGGATCCTCGGTATCGTCCCCTTCCTGGTGAGTTTGAGTTTGTTCTTTTGGTAATTTTGTGAAATTAGTAGCTAGGGTTTTCGATTTTCTGAAAATAAAAAAGACAAAAAATTGAGAAAACTTTCTTCATATGTAGCTGGATTTGAGGCAGATTGGTTTTTATTATGAGAACTTACTAGATATTTAATTAGGTTAAGCGAAAGAGTAATATTTGAGGCATATAATTTACCAGAAATTACTAGATATTTATTTAGGTCACGCAACAGAGTCAATTTGAGGATCTCGAAGGTGGTTTCTATCATGATCTTGAAGATGTAAATAAAGGATTTTTTGGTGAGATAATTTGTTTCTGCGAAAATATGTCTAGATTTTTCACAGAAATCAAGGTCTTTATATGGTTTTTGTGGTAGATCTGATATGTTTATAGTAAAATCTTGCTTTTGGGTTGGTATATGTTGGTTGCCTTGTAGATCTGTGCTTGTTCTTAGGCGCTCTTGCAGAATTTTTTATTGAGTGGACTGTTTTGTAAGAAATTTATTGTAGTTTGCTTAGTAATTTCGATTATTCACCTTGCTGGTTGATGTGGCTTTAGCTTGTGTTGATTTTTGTTGTTTTTCCCTTTCTTGCTGCTTTGAACTACTTCTACTGAAGGTCACGGTAAGCAGGGCAGCAGGAATCTCTATGTAGATGAATTTGGACATGGATTAGTGCCATCTCGGCCCAACGAAAAGATGCTGGAGGATGAGAACTATCGACCGTCAGGGTCTGAGAGATATGGCAGGTACAACCGTGAATATCGGGGTTCCTCTGTGCAGAAGGATTGGAAAGCTCATTCTTCGGAGATTTCTTCGCAGCCGAATGGTTCAGGCAGAATTAATGGTACAAGTGACCAGAGGTCAGTGGATGTAATGCCATCACACAACTCGGCTACACCTAGTTTTGATCCCATTAACTTACGAGATCAATCTATGTCGAAATTCCAGCATGAAAGCAGTACTGTTGTTGGTTCCTCGGGCAGTGTAGGTCAGAAATTAGAGAGGGAGAATTCTCTCAACTCAAGCAATTGGAAGCGTCTCAAATGGACTAGGTCAAATAGTTTATCTGCGAGGAATACAGGGTTCAGTCATTCAAGTAGCTCTAAGAGTATGGAACCAGATCCCTGTGAAATGAAGATGGAACCGATGAAAAAGAATGCTGTCTCTGTTCTGTCTCCTTTAAGGGCTGCCGATGAAGCCTTTTCAGCTGAGACATCTAATGCTGAAGTTGAAGAGACGAATTCCCGGAAGAAAGCACGACTAGGTTGGGGTGAGGGACTAGCAAAGTATGAGAAGAAAAAAGTTGAAAGTCCTGAAGAGTCCGGGAAGAATGGTGTTACCAATTGTGGTAGTGATGTAGAACCTTCACATTCTTATGCCTCTAATTTAGTTGACAGAAGCCCTAAGTTTGTGATGGTTTCAGAGTATGCTTCCCCTACCACGCCTTCATCGTTTGGCTGTAGCTCTTCTCCTGGTAAGACTTCCCATACTTTTCATTGCTAATTTCAATCTTCGCGAACCAATTTGTCATTCGTTTAATTTCTATGGTTGCATCATAGAGGACCCCTTTACCATTCTGTATAAATGGACTATTCTATTTGAACAGAATAGTAAAAGGGTGCATTCATTACGTATTTCTCTATTAGTTTTCAATTCTTCTCTTCACAGCAGGGTAGAGCAGTTTGGGGAGAACAAATATTCCTTCTTCTTTTCAGGCCGTATTATTTAACAATCCTACTAGCACTATTTCTGTAAATACATCTTTATTGTTTGTATTTACATTTTTCCTCATAGTATTAAGGCATCTGAATTCTCTAAACGTCTTTTTTACTATTGGTTTAGGCATTTTCTTATGCTATGATCTTGACATTGTTTATTAATAAACGCATGTTGGCAGCAAAAATTTCAATGTCATGATATTTCGATTTTCTCTAATGCCCATAGAAGGAATTTAGAGTATTAAAATGGGTTTCCTTAGCTTACTGGTTGTTTATTTTTCCTTTGAAGTTAAAGATCAATTTATTTTGTAGCTGTATTGCAGTGTTAAACACCAAATTATGTTTCCTTCAAATGACCATAAATTTATAATTCAGTTTTTCTTGTGAGGCTTCAGGCTTGGAAGAATCTCTTGAATGATTCATCATCAATGCTATTATCTATGTTAATTTTATATTTGCTTTGAACATGTCATGGTACTGTGAAAATTTATTTCTTGTTGTACTTATGTGACAGGTTTAGTGGGAAATGACCTTGTTCGGTCCACTGATCATGATAGTGCTAACATATGTAACTCTGCTGACGTGACACTAAATAAGTCTGGCATACCATTTAATTTAGAAGAGTTGGATCTGGCAACGATCTCCCACCTGAATTCCTCAATTGAAGAGTTGCTTCAACCTGGTGATTCAACTATAGAATCTTCTTTTGTGAGGTCCACGGCATTGAATAAATTATCACTGCTGAAAAATAATATTTCGAAGGCAGTAGAGACAACTGAAACCGAAATTGATCTGCTGGAAAATGAGTTGAAAGCGATGACTTCTAAACTAGAAAACTCCAAAAATCATTTATATGCTTCGAGCTCTGTGCCTATTGCTTGTGTGTCAAAACCTCATGAGGATGACAGTGCAGCCTCAAATGCTGTGCTAAGACCTGCTAGATTGTATGTTGAGGTGGGCTCAGATATTGCATCAAAAGATGATCGTTTGGTGGTGAAAGATACGGATGTTGATAGTCCTGGTAGTGCAACATCCAAGTTTGTTGAGGTCTCCTCGAGTAAGGATGCAACACCTCTTGAGATCTTGAGAGAGGTTGATGTTATCGGAGATCCTGATATGTCAAATGTAGAGGTGGAACCTGAAATTGACCTTCTCGTTGAGGAAAATCCTAGTGGTTTGTTGTCTGATGGTATTGATCCCCAATTGCTAGGTTGTGGTTCTGTTTCTTCTGATGATATCAGTTTGAGTTTTTATGGAAAAGATTTTTCTCATGAGTTAATATCAGCATCCAAGAGGGGTTGTGAGCATATAGCCTCAGAGGTGACCCACAAGTTATTACCCTCCAGTGGATATCATTTTGACTTTTCTAGTGTGGTCGAAGCATCTTGTGTTCAAAATGACCTTGTGAAGGAGCGGTTTTTAAGGAAGAAGAACTACTATAAAGTGAAAGTAAAAATACTCACCCTCAAATTTAAGATGTTGCGGCACCTGTGGGAGAAAGACGTGCACACCCTTTCTTTGAAGAAGTTTCGTGGCAAGGCTCAAAAGAAGTTGGATTTAAGGTCGCGTAGTGGAAATAGCAATTACCAGAAGCTGCGTCCTTCTTTACACTTGCAATGTGTTTCCACTGGTAAGGAACCACATGCCAGCCTGTCTGTCCTCTCTCGTCTTCATTCTTGATATTTGATATGAATTCGTTAGAGCATATAGTCTTTCATGATAACTGTTCCTCTATTTGGCATTGTGATTTATTTTTATTATCTCAGTCCCTATATTTTCTGATCATCATATCCGATATTCATTGGCTCCGAGTTTGATGACATGCTTTGGCTAGCAATACATTGTTAGCATTGGCAGAGTTGAAGTTCTCATCCTTGCATGTTTTTTGGCTGCAAACATGAGGACTTCTTGAGTCAGATTCACTTACTGTTTTCTTTTTATTATGTCCCCTTTGGAATAAATCAAAGTGGTTCATTGCACTCCCAATATGTCTTCCCCCCTCCCCCCCCCCCCCCCCCCCCCCACACACCCCCCTTCCTCTCAGGCTGCTTAGATGTCACTCCTGGAGATTATTCAGAGACACTGGGAATGTTATTGTTTCTCATGTATATGTCCTTATCCTGTTTCTGAAATCTAAGAAGAGTACTGATTTCTAAAACGAATTAGTTATTTCCTTTTTCAAGCTATAGAAGATATTTGAGCAGGTCACGTGTACATTTTGTTAATAATATCACACTGTATGCACTGTCGTTTGGTGGAGTTTAATTACTTCATGGCTTATTACCTCAATTTGTTTTGTTCAGTTTTCTGTGTTTTGTTGATGCCCAAGGAGCCTTTGTTATCTAATTGCACTGCTTTTTTAACCATACATTAAGCCTGTTTTGCTCAGTTTGCTGCGTTTTTGTTGACCCATGAGGAGCCTATATCATCTAATTGGACTGCTTATGGAACCATGCCTTACTGTTGATTTTAACTTGTAGCAGGTCATAGCCTTGAAGCCTCTCCAGAGTCGTTGAGTTATGCTAGAAGGTTGCTTGCAGAGCCTCAGATAAAACCTCTCCGAAGTGCTTTGAAGTTGCCTACAGTGATTATCAACATGGAGGAGATGGGACCAAGGTTCGTTTCTCATAATGGTATAGTGGAAGATCCAGTTTCTGTTGAGAAAGAAAGACCAATCTTTAATCCATGGTTGCCAGAAGAAGAAGAGTTATTTATTGACAAACTTGCTTTGTTTGGGAAAGATTTTAGGAAAATTGCTTCTTTTCTTGATCATAAGACAACAGCAGATTGTGTTGAGTTCTACTACAAGAATCACAGAAATGATGCTTTCCAGAGAGCAAAAAATAAACCAAAATTTCCTAAGCATTCACAAATTACCTTCATGCGTACATCAGGAAACCGATCGAATCGTGAGGCTCTTGGCAATTTATTTGCAGCCTCTGAAGTTGCCGTCGAAATTGATGACTGTGTGGCAATTCAGAAGAAACATACATCGAAGTCCTTTTTAGTGTCTGGCAGCTACAAGATGGAAAGTGCCTCTGATAATCTTCCAGACAGATCTAGTAGTCTATGTTTGTACAATAGTGAGAGAGAAGCTGTGGCAGCTGATGTATTGGCTGGCATTTGTGGTTCTCTTTCGTCAGAGGCCATGAGTTCTTGCATCACGAGTTCTCTAGATCCAGGAGAGGGCTACCAGGATCTGAAGTACCAGAAATTGGGATCTTCAACTAGGCTTCCTTCGACACCTGAGGTCACCCAGAATGTTGTTGAGACTTGTTCTGATGAGAGTTGCGGAGAGATAGATCCTACTAATTGGACTGATGAGGAGAAGACCCTCCTTATTCAAGCTGTGTCGTCCTATGGTAAGGATTTTACCATGATTTCTAGGTGCGTGAGAACTAAAACGCAGGATCAATGCAAGGTATTCTTCAGCAAGGCTCGAAAGTGTCTGGGATTGGATAACATTTGCCCAGGACCCCAGAATCTGATAACAGATGATGTTGATAGAGGTACACCTGATGCATGCTTTCTGGAGAATGACTCAGTAATATGCAATGGCAAATCAGTTTCAAGAAAAGATGACGATATTGCATCTGTCAATGTAAAGTTTGCACATGATCCCGAGAAGGTCATCTCAAAGAATTTGTTACCTGATGATCAAGGGACAGAGGATAACTTTGAGCTAGTCTTTGATGGCCACCAAAAGTTAAGTAACCCCGTGGTCATCCCCGATATGGATGTTGCACATGATGTTGGACTGGAAAAAGCCAAGAACCTGCCTAAGGTGTTAGAGACCGCTCGAAGCATTAATTTGAATGCTGCTTGCATGGAGGTGCCCAAGGCCAAACCAGATGAAGATGAAATTAATTTGGCTGCTAACGGTCTCGAAACCAAGGAGACTAGCACAAGATCTTCCTTGCAAGATGAGCATCATGGAGTTCTCCTTGTTGGCAGTGAACTCCTGCAACAAATGGTGGAATCCGGTGCAGGAGACAAGCCTCTTGTACTGCAGCAATCTGGTCCAGCAATAGCAGATCAGAGATCCAGTATTTTTGCAATTGAACATGGGAAATGCAATTATGACGATGCATCAGCTGTTCCTGAGAAGATGAAAATTGAGCAAGGAGTGGAGTATAATAAAATTAATGAACATCATCTTCCTGAAATCTCACTGGTAGAACAAATGAAGTCAACATGCGAAGTTGAAGAATACCCTGTTGCTGTCTCAACCATGAAGGAGACGAGCTGCAATATCAGTTCCAAAACGCCGATTCCTCAAGGTAATAATGTTTCACATCGTTTAAGTAGAGAATTTCATCTTAAAAGGTGCCACGGTCGAAAAGCTGTTAGTTTAGATGCTGAGCTTGACTCTGTTCCCGGAGAGGGAGACCATTCGGTACGCCCTTCTGGCAGTCAACCCCATATCAACAAGCTTTCGACCAATGGAGATGTGAAGTTGTTTGGTCAAATTTTGCACAAGACATCACACCATAAACCAGATTTGGGTACCCGTATTAAAGAAGATCGTAGCACCCAGCATCATAGTCCAGGTAGCAAATCATCTACTGTGAAATGCTCCAGTAGGCAGCTGGCAGATGATGAGCTTTCAGCTCACATGAAGCATGGCCATAACAACATTGTGGGTTTAGATAGTCTTCCTTTGAGGAATGTTGTATTCCGAGATCAGAATCGGCTCCATAATGGGTCTTCTACCTTGCCCGACTCTACAATTTTACTGGCCAGGTACCCTACAGGATTTAGTAATTACGTGTTGCCATCATCCAAAATTGAGCTTCCATCTTTGGATGGAGTGGTGAAGTCTGGTGAATGCATCCTGAATGGTGTGTCTACTTTTTCAAACAAAGATGGTAGCGTTAACAATGCCCCAGCAGATTCACAGATATACGGGAACAAAAAAGCGCAGGCGTTTTCATTAGACGTGAGTAATAGGCACGACCACTTGTTAGCTGAAATGCAGAGAAGAAATGGATGTGATGTGGTGCCAGGGCTGCAACAACAGTCGGCGGGTGTCGTTGCGATAAATGTTGGACGAGGGCCAGTTCTAGGTAGTCAGTTTGTGAGCGTGTCCGATCCGGTTACTGCCATTAGGATGCACTATGCTAAATCTGAGCAGCAGAAGTTTAGTGGTAGTTACCTCGCTGCAAACGTCATCAGGGAGGAGGACTCCTGGAGAGGACAAGGGAGTTTAGGTAGGTAGCACCCGCGGCAAATTATTCTCTTTGCTGCATTTGTATAGTAGATTTTTTTGTAACTTGAGTTTGATAGGACTTCCAGAGTTGATTATTTTGGTTTAGTCTTTGTTTCAGTTTTTGATTTATTGCTGCAGCTTTTGGGTGTTTGTTGTATGACTAGAGAAAGCAAGAATAATTTGTCAAAAGCTTGGGAATGAGAGCATCTTTTGTAACACGTTATATGTCTCTTTGCTCATCATCCTCTTTATTGCTCTTCTGCTCTTCATTTATACTAGTACTATTTTTATGAGAATTTCTCTCCTACACAATTTTTACTAATGTCACATTTGATTATTACCACGTCGACATCATCATATACCACGAAATTGTCTTTCATTGTGTGATAGCTTGTCATTATCTATAAAAAAGTTCGTTTTTCATTAAAAAAAAAGGATGAAACTGTTATCTTAATGGTTCTGTTGACCCGTCTTAGATTTTCTTTCATTTGTATGTAACGTTAATATTGAACACTAAACGAACAATATTAGGTAGACTATCTATTGTTCAACAATGATGGCTAGTTTGAAGTCCATTGCCTCGTTCTATTGATGTTGCTCATCAAACTGATGTGAGACTTAGCCTACCAATTTGATGAATGGTCAAATTAATTAAACTCATATTGTCAAGTGAGCTTAGAAATCTGAAATTATTAATCAATAAAATAAATTATTCTTATTTATGAAATTGAAAAACATATTTGAAATGGATCAATGAATAATAGTAACGTCTCAAAAATACTTACTAAATAAAACATATAGATCGATGTTTGTTTTGTTACACGCTCAAGAAAAGCACCCGCAAGAACTGGCCGATGAGTCAACGGTAGCGCGTGATCTATACCTACTAAGCGACCTCAGCAATCCCCATTGCCGACTTCCACCGCCACCAGCAATGGTGGCAGCCGCCGCTTGAGAAACAAATTTATCCTTGATGGCACGTTTGGATTGTCTCATCTTGATAGAACTAAGCTCCATTTCATTATTGAACCTCACAGGTCCAAACATGAACATTATCTTTCTTGACTTTGATGACATTGACGTAAGAGAAGTAATATTCACTTTCTCAACATTTGAGATTGATGTAAACGGCCTTGAAGAAGAATAAGAAGAAGAATATATGTTCTTGTAGTAGTAAGGACTAGAATTTCGACGATTCGAGTTGGAGGATGAGGAGTGAAAGTTTACTCTTCACACCGTATGTTATTCCAGTTGTTAAGACAATAGGTATAACAGATATATGACAGGTATTTAAATCACACACCAGAATTGGTAACCCAGTTCCGTGTCAACACACGTACATCTGGGGGGCAGCCTGCCCAAGGAAAACTTCACTATATAAAAGGTGACTTACAAGGAGGGACTTACTAGTATGCCCGATACTCTCTATCGCCCTAACTAGGCCTTTTCAATATAGGCTTTCCTCTTCTTTAGATAAAGATGATTTACAAACTTCAATTGTCTAAAATCCTCACTGTTGTTAAAAGATTAACAACTGTAAATTCAGTATAGAAGCTAGATGATGCTTCTATACAAATATGCCTAGAACACTAATACACAAGCCTTTGCTTAAAAGCTCTTAGGTGTGTATGTGAATACAATGAATAAAAGGTGTGAGAACAAGTGTGATACACTGTCTCCTTTTATACTAGACGCAGGCTCCTCAAATCTTTAATTCAGTCAATCGTCCATGAATGCTTGATTGACAAAGATCCACTTATTATGCTTTCAGTCAATCGTCAATGAATACTTGATTGACAAAGATCCGCTTATTTAATGCTTGATTGCTCGACTTTGTCCGCATCTTGGTCTTCGGTGATCCTCCTATTAAATGCTTGATTGTTTGACTTTGTCCGCACCTTGTTTGCATTTAATTACTAACCAATTCGGACTTTGGTGATAGTCCGTATTATTAACTTCTCTTATTCAGCATTAATCACCTATGTCCGCATCATATATTCTGCATTAATCACCTACGTCCGCATCATATATTCTGCATTAATCACCCTCGGATCTTCTTAGAGGAGTTGACTTTGATTAATCTTTTGTCCAATGCATGTTTGAATATAGCCTCATTAAATGCATTGTTGTTGACACTTGGTTTAGTGAAAAACTTTTTCCAACCGTACATGCAATGTACCAACAAGCTCCCCCTTTGGGTAAGTTTTTCATGACAAGTACCTCCTGTTGTTTTTGTAAGGAAGGATGATCCAAGCTTAGTGATTAATCAACAGTCTTCTTACTAGATGATCAGCTCCACTGATTTGATAGTGAGCACAATAGATATTCATGTTCAAGACACATGAAACATAGGAACACACACATAAAGTCTTCAAAAGACAGAGTTTTTAGTGTTCCCCAATTTACTCCCCCTATTTGGCATAAAAACATAACCAAAGCCAAAATAGAGGGTCTTCATCACATTCTTCACTCCTCATCTGACTGTTCATCAACTGGTTCATTGTCAGCAACATTGGTAGCAACATTTGGTCTACCAGTCCTCTCCAGCTCCTTGATCTTTCTGTCCACATTTGCAAGCTGCTGCTTCTTGGCCTGGATTTCTTCTGTTAGCCTCTGCTTATCAGCCAAGTAGACAGCCATGAGAATCTGTGCTGTGGGATCATTGGAGGTGAAGGGTGGTGGTTGATCAACCTTCTCCACTGGAATATCAGCCTTGTGAGTATGCAGCAGCTTGTCACTGATGATGATAGCCTTGGATTCTGTTCCAGGTCCATCCTCTTTACTCAGCAAATCAGGCCTCTGCTCCAACAGTATGCCACAAATCAAGTTAGTGAACCCAATTGGCTTGTTCTTTGCAAAAGACAGGGCATGGTCCACAATTTGATCAAATATGACTTGGCCAAAGTTGAGCTGTCCAGTTCCTAACACAAACAGTTGTTTTCCCATGAATTCACTAATATTTGTGCTGTTTGTTGATGGGACCAAGCTACATATGGCTGCCTTGTAAAGGATGGAGTACTTAAGGCTCAAGGCAGAAGCTGGCAGATGTAAGCCCTTAGATGGCCATTGAGTTACTCCCCCTGCTGTGATTTCAGTCACAATATCATTCAACCTCAACAGCTGACCAGTTTCTCCCTTATCCTCTCTTCCCAGAAAGTCATTGATAGTAGTGGGACTGAAGATAAACTCATAGTCTCTGAGATGGACTCTGTAGAACATTTCATGAGTAGGATCCCTGATCTCAACAGTCATAGCACTGATAAATTCCTTCACCAGTTTAGCCCAGTGCTTCCTTCTCACCAGCATACATGTTATACCACTTGCTTCTAACACTTTCATGTAAGTGCAGTTGTTCAAAGTGGTGTCTGATAGGTGCTTTTCTGGCCAGATGATCCTTGCACACACAAATTTTCATTTTGTTCTCTGGTCAGCACTTCCAAAGTCCACACCATCACAGGGAGCATCAGCAACATGTGCCACTCTTCTCTTATTTATTCTCCCCCTGCTTACATCAAATTGAGATTTCCCCTTCTCATTCTCCTCATCACTTGAATCAACAAGTTTTCTTTTCTTTGATGAGGCAGGGGCATCAGTTTTCCCTTTTGCAGGCCTTTTTCCCTTATCAGTGGCCTTAGGGGCTGAAACAGTAGCCTTACCAGATGTTGAAGCAGATGGTTTGGCATGAGGGGTTTCCTTCTTCTTGCCTGAGATAGGTTCCTTCCCCTTAGCAGTTGGCTTCTTTTTCTTGGTCTTATCAGCCCTCTTCTCAATCTCCTCCAGAGTATCATTCAGCTCATCTAAATCAGAGAGTTCTACTCCCTTCATACTAGACCTGGTTCTTCTTCTAACCACACCAGGTTTAGAGGACACAGCCTCCACATCATCATCTTTCTCTACATCCTCCACATTTTGTTCAACCTCCACATTTGTTTCAACAGTTGGAGGCACATTCTCAACCCTGGTTTTTCCTTTAGAGGACATTCCAGGTTCCTTATCAGCCCTCTTAACTCTAACAGGTTTCCCCTTTTTCATCAAAATCCTCTTCTTCCTAGTGAAGACCTGTTGGGTTTTCAGAGTTTCCAACACACTAGCCATAGTGGCATCCTCAGAGTTCACACCCAAATTTTCCCCAACATTTTTATCAGAATTTTCTAAATTCTCAGAATCAATGGGGACAGATCTAGTTGATTGCTTAGTGGGACTATTTGAAACAGGTATAGATGAACATGCATCAACATTAGGGTTCATGGGCATACCGTCATCTTTCCAAGTCAGTCGCAAAATTGGTTCCTTTTCAGGGACCTTGGTCTTTGTTTTCTCAGTCTTTTCTGCTTCTGCCCGTTTCAGTTTCTCAGCCTCTTCCCTAGCAACCCTGATAGCCTCAGCTTCTTCCCTCCTGGCTGCCCTGAGAGTCTCTGCTTCTTCTTCCCTGGCAGCCCTAACTTCATCCTCGGGTGTGACCATTTGCAGCGGAATAGCTTCGAAGAAGGCCTTTTCACAAAAAGGAGTGGAAGGTCGTCTTTTTGGTGCCATTGCAATTGCTAGGGCTGTTGGTTTCTTCTGATCAGAGAGATGTTCGATTTTTGGAAGATATGAAATTAGGAAGGAAATTGTTTCTGGTAACAATGATAGTGAATGGGGTTTGAGAAACCAACCGCCTTCCTTTTTGAATCAAAAAGCTGTCCAATAACTGACACGCAATTAATTCTTTCAAAATAAAACCGCCAATTTTGTAACTTTTTGTACCCCTGTGGTCTCAGTACCAGTTGTTATAACAAATGACCACTAACAGTTATAACAACTTTTAATCTTTGAGATTATTCCTCCATAACACACAACCCAAGGGCTGTTCTTAGATACTCAAATTGATTTATATCTAGCCCTTTGGTAAATATGTCAGCTAATTGTTTGTCAGTAGCAATATGCTCTAAGTGCACAATCTTTTCTTCAACCAACTCTTTGATAAAATGATGCCTTATGTCAATGTGCTTTGTCCTGCTATGTTGCACTGGATTTTTGGAGATGCTTATAGCACTCATGTTGTCACAATAGAGAGTCATGGTGTCCTGGTCAATTCCATACTCTTTTAACATTTGTTTCATCCATAGCAATTGTGTACAACTACTTCCAGCAGATATATATTCAGCTTCAGCTGTGGACAAGGACACTGAGTTCTGTTTCTTGCTGAACCAAGAGATTAGGTTATTTCCCATAAAGAAACAGCCTCCTGAGGTGCTTTTCCTATCTTCAAGAATTCCTGCCCAGTCAGCATCACAATAACCAATCAGGCTATTTCCAGTGTCATTTGTATAGAACAGTCCATACATGTAGGTCCCTTTGACATACTTGA
>CM016563.1:21003391-21102136 GCA_003412495.2 Echium plantagineum | reverse complement strand
ATACTTGTATTCTGAGTTGAGGGATATATGAATGATGTGTCTATATCTTCGAAAAAATTGTTGAGCACCCTGATCATGAAACATCATTTATTTTAATAGAGATAATTATTAGATAATAAAAGCAGCATTTCCAAATCAATTTTATCCTTGTTCTTCCTGTGATTTCAATATATTTTTATAGTACATCTCAATTAGTACATCTCTTATGCAAAGTTTCTAGCCTAGTGGTACCGAGTTCGGGCCTATTTTTAAGAGGTTAGCGCTTTACTAATAAGATAGAGAGGGGCAAGCCAAAACACTCCTAACAAGTTGGTGAGTTCAACTTTCGGGGCTACCTACTTTAGGGCTCTTGTATGTAATATATAAAGAAGAGCCCTCTCGCGTTCGAATCTCGCAGATGAGTATATTTAAACATACTTCCTCTGCTTTCGTGATTGCCTTTGCAGCATTTTCGGGGCTGCTTGTGCAACATTTCAGCACCCACTCTGTGAGACTTCAGGCGTTTTCGCGATTTTCAGCACCCAGTTTGTGGGATTTTCCGGGCGTTTCAATACAACTTCGGGGATTGGACTCACATCCAGGAAGCCTAGTTCACGGATTACGTGGATTCAGCAGTCGAGAAGACGCAGCTGTTTATTTGGAGCTTAGAGTCCCATTTACTACTTTAGAAATGTAATGTAGTTTATATCGCATGACTATTTATTTATAACTTCTATCGTTTGAATGAAAAAAAAAAATAGTACATCTCCTTATGTCAACATGTACAATGTCTAGACATGTCTACCAGCCCAGGCCCTTAAGCCCAAGCCCGGTTAGGTGGTTAATGGGGCAAACAGAGGCCCATGGTTAGGGCATCGGCATCGAGCCCAATTTGAGGCCCGTCAGGCCCAATCAGAACCATAGTTGGTATGTGCAATTTGCAAGTGCAACATTAATTGAAAACTTGTTACATCATAATTAATACTTCCTCCGTTTTTTTTTTATTTGATCGTTTGAGGAAAAAATAGTTTATTAAAAGATTGTAAAAAATTACATTGAGATTGTAAAAAGGTGTCTTGGAATTGTAAAAATATGTATTGAAATTGTAAAAAGGTATATTAAAATTGTAAAAAGTTGCATTGAAATTTTAAACAATCAAATATTTTGAAACAAGAAAAAAGCTCTAAATAATCAAATAAAAAAACGGAGGGAGTATTGTTTATCAAATGAAGTGTAAGATCCATTAATATATGTTCTTTTAATAATATATAAAATTGTGATTTCTTCGATACTTCATTTAAATAGAGCATAGGATATGTGATTTCTTCGATACTTTGTTTAAATGTGTTTGATGGAACATGACAATGGAGCATACCAGAATCTTCATAATTTAGTTTGTGTGAATTAACATAGTAATTTTTTTTGTATAATTAATTAGATATTGCTAGAACAAATTTTGTAACATATATGAGAACATATGTTTAAAAAAAGATCGTATACAATTATAAACTGAGTTTGAAGAAACATAGTGTATCAATATTTTATACTTAAAGAAGAATATACAATTAGTTAAAATTACGTGATAAATAGTTGAAGATAAATGGATGTTATTTTTTAATATAAACAAATGTCACTTACTAATTGATTGTAAAAGATCATGGGTTTCATGTCATGTAACTTGCAATTCCCTCTTTCCGAATAACTACAGAATATATATAAGTACTATGCATGCATCATTTTTATTTATATGAGCGTTAGAATTAGGGGTGTGGAGGAAAATCGTAACCGAGCAGAACTTTAAATAACCGCTTTTTTTTAGCCGATCTAGGTTTAATCTTTGAGAGAACTGAATCGATATATAAAATTGTTCAGTGTTACATAACATATTATCTAATATTATAACAAACTATATTATAATTATATAATAAAAAATATTTAATGTTAATGTTTTAAGAAATAATTGAAACTTAAAATTATAATAATTATATCATATCGAAATAGATATAGATAAAAGCATGATATTCATTGATACAAATACAATACTCTTTATATATTAATACGGTGTCGGGCCTAGACCTGAAAAAATTCACACTTTCCTCTGGAGACTGCTTCTAAACAGACTTCCCACCCTAGACCTCATCTCTACTAAAACCAAGAAACAAATATCTTTAACCTGCCCCCTCTGCAAACTAAGACAAGAAAGCATTCAACATATCTTCACTGAATGCACTTTTTCTACTTCTCTACTCTCCCACTTTAACATTTTCATTTCACCCTCTGACCCCATTAGTCTTACGGTTTCCCGTTGGCTAATGCGTAAATGGACTCATATTAACATAAAAGATATCTTTAAGTTTGGAAGTACTCTTTGGGTTATTTGGCTTTCCAGGAATGATAGTCTCTTTAACGAGATTAATCCAATTACTTCCAAAAGCATTTTGCTTGCCAACACCCTTGCTAATGATTGGCTCAAAGGTTTTACTTACAAGAGACGCCATCATCCTAGCAACAAGAATTTACTTTCAGGATCTGCGACTAGAAGACCGGCAACTATCTCTTACGGAGATTATATCGTCCTTTCTAGCAACGCCTGCACAAGGAGTTGTAACAGAAGGGACAACAAGATATTGCTAGGTGTCTCCTCAGAAAAAGACTCATTTTGGTTCATTACATCAACCAGTTATGGCAAACACAACTACATCAAAGGATCCAAAATTTTCAAGGACTGCACTAACAACAACAATGAACTCAACCTGCAGAATATTTGTAACGGGATTCTCACTGCAATCATTATTGCATCAAGAATTGACAACCACACAATTTTTATTGTTACTGATAGCTTCATTTCGCAGGTTTGGTTTAGGTACTTTCACTTCCTTCACCAGGACGGAGATTTGACGTCTTTGCTCAGTATTGGGTCAAAGAAATACTGCAATATTTTTTGGATGCCTACGAATGTTGGTTGCTCCCAAGATCTTAAAGATTTTGTTATTAATGATTTCAATGTTGTTAGTCCTTTGAACAATGTTACTAATTTGATTCCTTCTTGTAATGGCATTTTTAGCCATAACAATTGTTAATTTATGACATGAATTATTTATCAAAAAAAAATACGGTGTCGGGCCACAATACAATATCACAAGCCCAAAAGGTCTAGTATGCAAGTCCAAACTCAATCATTTACGTGGCATCTCCACAATGCACCACGTGTCAATCAGACAATCAAGGTAAATAACCCTATTATTAAACTTTTGGGGTTGTCTACAGATACTCTTTTGCATTATTGGGTTAAAGGTAGCGCTCATAATGAGTCAGGTAATTCACTACACATTCAAGCATCGGTTAAAGTATTTAACTCGATAAATTGTTTGATAATTAATGAACAAGGTAATGAAGGTATGAATCTAAGATTGTGTTTTTTGAAATATCCGACTTGCTTGATATTTACCCTGTCAGTTATTAAATTATCAAATAAATTAATGAATTGAATATGTTCTTATTTTTCCCTAACGAGTCGGGTAATAAATGAGTCAAGTTAGATAATTACATTACCAGACTCATTAACGTACTGAGTCGAGCCGGGTCCTAAAGTCAGGCTTGCTAAACTACCCGACTCGTTATCTTATAAAATCAAGTCGGATACTCCAATACACGACTCGACTCAACTCATTTCCAACTTAGTAGAGGTAATAAGTAAAAGAATAAATAAAAATTCACCCTACTTAAATATGAAGAATTCTGTAAAAGACCACACAATCAACACCCTTTTTTAATTTTCACTACCATGTAATGTACATTATTTTAGCAAAACCATTACCATTCCCTTGTGAAAAGTTAAATTTGCCCTTATTTTTCATTTCTCTTCTTCCCCATTTTCTTTCTTCCTCATTTCTATTCTTCCACCAACCTCTGTCACCACCAACTATCTACCTTCATACCCCCCCATTTATTTTTTTCAATCTACCAACCTTCATCCCCTCATTTTTATTGTTTAATTCACCAACCTCCATCACCATCAAAGCCACCAACTTTCATCCCTCCCATTTATCTTCTTCAATCTTCCAAAGGCCAACAAAGAGGTATTGATTCCAAGCAAGGGCAGGGGTGGGCCAAATTAAGGCAGTGGCAAAGGTGTGGGGTCGATTTCGAGAAAGGGCGTGAGTGGGGGTCAATTTTGGGTAGAGGCGGGGTGGATCGGCCAATTTAAGGCAGTGGCGGGGTGGGGGGTTTTTTGCCTTGGTTGGGTGGTTAAAAGGTGGTGGTGATGTTATGTGTACTGAAGAAGAAAGATAATGGTGGTTTTGACTTTTGTGAATTAAAGGCTGGTGGTGGTTTTGTGTATTGAAGAAGAAAGGTGGTTGTTGGTTCTGGTGGTTTTGTGAATTGAAGGTTGGTGGTGGTTGGTGAAGAAGAAAGGTAGTGGTGATATAGGTGATGGTTTTGTGTATTGAAGAAGAAAGCGGGGGTGATTTTATAAATTGAAGGTTGGTGGTGGTTGTTAAAGAACAAAGTTGATAGTTGAAGGTTGGTGGTGGTGGTGGTGGTTGGTTTTGCGAATTGAAAAAGAAATGAAGAGAGAAAAATGAAGAAGACGGGAGTAGTTTAGTCTTTTATGGAAATGGCATTTGGACTAAAAAATTATAAAGGATGATAGAGATTAGACTAGGGGTCAACTGTGTGCTATTTTACCAAAATTATCCTTAGATATGAAATCGGTTGTGATCAACTTGGATCGTAGTTTGAAGGTACATTGTACACATATGTCCTCGTCTCGAACCTTTTATTTTCATTCATCGTGAGTCGTGACCCATCAATGTCCCACAACCATGATGTTACCACTCGGTGTAAGAGCCACTTCCTACCTCGAATCCGAGGGAAATGCACGTGGCTCAAAAGTCTCTTCCAACTATGAGCTCATAACAATGTTAAACCCTTTTTTTTGTCGAAGGAGCCTAAGCCACGAACATCCCGAATTCCAACTAAGTTGATAGACCGTGAAGACCAAGCGAATCAAGTTCGAGGCTCTAAATCTACCATTAAGTTTTCAAGTCACATTTGATGGGCTTGATATGCTGCACGAAACACGATAAGTTCTTGCCGACTCTCTCAATCAATGCCATCTAGCTAGTTTTCCTGAGAAACTTGGGAGGATGCTCTTCTCCCCTTTATTCTCTTAATTTTTGTCCACTTCTTTTTTCTTTAATTTTGGTACCCTCCTCCATTAAAAGACTAAATTATCCTCGATGAACTCACTCCTTACTATATTTTTCTACCCTTCCCCTTCTTCCTCCTTTATTTTTATCAACTATCTCACCATCAACTTCACCAACCACCACCACAACAAAAAAACACCCCACATCAACGTATATCTGATTATTTTCTTTCTTCTTCTTCTTCTTCATCATCACGACATCACCACCATCAACCACCACCAACCACAATTACATATCAAAATCCTTCTTCCCACCCATCATTGCATGAACAGTCCTTACCTCGTGTGAAAAACCCCTCATGCAAAAAACGAGTTCGCCCGCTCCCCACCATGAAAAAAAGCCCCAGATGCTAAAAACGTTGTCTAAAACACATCCACCGTGACCGTCAACGTGCCCTGAGATCACGATGAGACCCACGATGAACCCACATAAACTTCTCCATTCATAAACACTGATAAACAGAGGTCATGATGGTGGTTTGGAAAAGTTTCTTTGAGTCTATCTTGAACTCATCGTGACCTCTGTTTATGAGTGTTTTCGAATGATTTCGTAAGCCTCATCCTGACCTCAGGGCACGATGACGGTCACGACTGTTAGGTCTAGAACACCTTTCTTGAGATGCGCAATTGGTTTTGAGGTTAAGGTGGGAAGTTTTTTTGTGGTGGTTGGTGACTTGGTGGTGGAGGAATGTGATGTTGGTGACTATGATGATAATAGTGGGATGATGGAGAAGGAGGAAGAAGGGGAAGGGTAGAGAAATCCAGTGAGGGGGAGTTGTTTCATTAAGGGCAATTTAGTCATTTCATATGGGGTAGGGTTACCAAAATTAAAGAAAAAAAGGAAAGGGGGGGGGGGGGCAAAATTAGAGAAAGAAGAGGAGATAGGTATTCTTCCAAATTTATCTGTTATTATGGTTATCGAGACATGACTTAAAATATAAATATCTATAATTTTACAACAATAAAAATTATAAAAATTGGATATAAAAAAATATACATTTAAACGAATCTAACAAGATCTCATATGAATATATTAGTAATTTTTATAGACTAATGAGAATGCGTTGGCAAAATTTTCAAAGTTTAACTTCCAAAATGAAAAGTGGTCAAACAAATTCAAATGGAGGTACTATTACTCCTTCTATTCCGCTTTAGTTGACGTTTTGGGAATTCGTGTCAAAATTTGATTACAAATTATTTTATATCCTTAATCCAAAAAATATAAAATTGATATAATTGAATTTATTCTTGAAAATACTTTTATAATATTTTTTTTTATAATTTTCTATAATGTAAATATAAAGTAATTGATATTTAAAATTTTGTTTCAAAAAGCATGAAGTCAATTAAAGTGGAATAGAGAGAGTAATATTTTTTCTTCATCCCACTCATTGTTTATGAGACAGGTTTAAGTCCATTAGTCACGCAGAAAATTAATGATGACCCCATAGCTTTACTACCATCAAGTCGCTCGGTCCTTTTTGCCGGCCATCATTAATCCATTCCTATATATTTTCTACCTACTATCTATGATTTGATTAATTAGATTGGTTTTAACTATACAATGAGTTGAATCTCTCTCAATTCATGTTAACTATTTCTTTGCCAAGTGAATTGTAAATCGAAAGTATATCCTAAAAGTAATTTTGCGTGGGAGAAAACTAATAACACACAATACAAAATTAGAAATAATTCGTATAATATTTTAAGAAAATATTTCTTCACATTTATTCGAACTCATGATGTCTCCACATTAATCACCATGCCACTTATTATCACTAACCTATATCATCTTCCTTTCATGTATACCTTTACGTTTCTTATGAAATATGCCCTAAAAAAACACATTAAAAATTAAAAATGGAAATAAAATATAACATATAAACATATAAAGCATATCCAATCTATAAATACCATAGTGTTTCATGTTGACACACAATCCCCTGAATCATATTCAATTTTTTCTCCCTCCAAGTATGTACACAAATAAAGTCACTATATATGCATAGACAAATAAAGAATGGAAATAATTGTCATTGATTTAGCATTAATGTAGAATCGCTATATTTATACACACATTTCTGATTTCACCAAAGGGTACGACAGTTTCATATTTCTTGACTCCAAAAAAATGTCCATTCATCAATTGTTTTTGGTTGTAACAATATCTTTCTTGTTCCAATGCTCTTGCTTTTCTATGACAAACTTAAGTAAACAAAGAAACAAAATCAATCCAGAGAAGAAAGGGAACAAAAACATCATAAATGTCGATGACTTTGGAGCTAAGGCTGATGGAAGTAATGATACAAAGGTCAGAAATCAAAGTCAATTTAGTCCAATAAACTAGTTTTAATTTTATTACAAAATTCATATTGCTGAACTTTTCTTCAATAATGCAAATGTACTACATCATATATATGGCCTACTTATCATCTCACCTTTGGGTGTGTGGTCATTTTTGTGTCTCTTTTAGGCGTTTATGGAAGCATGGAAGAAAGCTTGTAATACTCCACATAGTGTTCTCTTGATTCCTTCGGAAAAAACTTATGTTCTTAGTCCACCGATAAGGTTTCTCGGCCCGTGCCAGCCTGGCTTCGTGATGCGGGTGAATTATACTCTCCAATATTTCAAATAGGCATCTCGACTATTTTGTTACAAAATCTCCTTGCTAAATTAAGATGGGGGAGTATGCAAGTCATCAACATTTGTGATTTTCTTTTTTGTTGATTTATTGGATGTAGGTTAATGGAATAATCAAAGCGTCTCCTAACGTTAAAGAATATGAGGCAGATCCAAGAGCATGGATAGCATTCATTCAGGCTAACGACTTCACACTTGATGGTGGAGGTACATTTGATGGAAATGGAAAAATGTGGTGGGAAAGTCAATGCAAAGTCAATAAGAGGCCAGTATGTTTCATTACCACATACTCCCCCGTCCCTAAAAGGTTGTCACATTTTGACTTTTGGTAGTCAACAAAACACGATTTAAAACGTAAATATCTTTTACTCTACATGCAAAAAAATTATAAAAAGTTGATATTTTAAAAATATATCTTGAGACGAATCTAACAAGGTCGTACAAGACTATATTATTTCTTATCGTTTAATGGGGATTCGTGATTAAATTTTATAATATTTGATCAACAAAAGGCAAAATGTGACAATCTTTTAGGGATGGAGGGAGTATTAAAATATTAAATTGATTATACTTCTTTTTCAATTTTTCAATTTTATTTAAATATAAAAGTATACGTTATAATAATAAATAATAAATATTTTCAATTGAACACCAATCATTAATTAGCATGAGATCTTGGATATATTTGATACGTTAGCAAAAAAATAATATGGAAAGATTTTTTATTGTATGCATTATAGTTTGCTCTCTTTGTCACCTCCCCCTTTGTTTTACAGGGTTGCCTAACTGACATCGCTATAATTCCAATGGTAAGTGAATCTTTTTCATGTTGCAAACATCCATTAAATCCTGATTTTGTTATTATCAAATATTTTGTTCTGTTTTTGTTTTTTAATCAGGCTCTATTTTTTAATGAGAGTTCGAACATAAGAGTGAGGCATTTGAAGTTCCTCAACTCTCAACAAAAGCATCTCCACTTTGAAAGATGTAAATATGTTAATGTTTCCGATCTATCAATAATCGCACCCGAAGATAGTCCCAACACCGATGGAATTCATATCTATTTAACTGAACATATGACTATCGAGAATTGCATAATTTCTACAGGTAAAATATATCATACTAGAAAATATGATATTAAACATGAAATTAAATGAAGAGATTAACAAATATAATTTGATATTTGATTCGTAGGGGATGATTGTTTATCTATTATAGCTGGATCAATGGATGTAAGAGCTAACAACATAAGTTGTGGACCAGGACATGGAATTAGGTAAGTATATACTCAAATTTAAGTAGCCTACAAATGCTTATTTTCATTTTTTTTTTCTAATATTACATGTTCAACACAGCATTGGAAGCTTAGGCAAATTTTTTGCCAAGGATTTGGTTTCAGATATCCATATCAAGAATGCATCGCTTTCGGGAACTGATAATGGACTCCGAATTAAGACGTGGCAGGTAATTAATATTCCCTTCATCCCGAAAATATCAATTTATTTTATCATTTCGATTTGTAGTATTTATTTTTCAAAATCATATAACAATTGTCCGCTTCATTTTTCTATAGGGAGGAAAAGGTTATGCGAGGAACATTATATTTGAAGGCATAGAAATGAAAAATGTGGCTAATCCAATAATTATTGATCAGTACTATTGTGATCGAGATGAACCTTGCCCCGAGCAGGTAACGACACGAAAGATTAAATCACATTATGCTTTTAAGTCAAATTTTAGTGTATCGTATTGAACCAAATGTGATCGAATGATACAGAAAGATGCAGTGCAAATAAAGGAAATAGTATACAGAGACATTAGAGGAACGAGTGCGACAAATGAGGGTATCAAATTTAACTGCAGCAAAACAGTCGCTTGTGAAGCTATTAAACTGGAAAATGTCAATTTATCTCGTCAACAAGGAGCTCTCGAGAGTTTTTGTGTCAATGCAAAGTTACGAGTTGTGGGAGAAGTTTCCCCTGTTGTGAAATGCAACTGAGGCTATAGCCATTAAAGGGGCATAGTTCAATCATTAAAAATCTAGAGTATTATTAAATATATGTAGTCTCACCTCTTTCGGAATAGGAGTGTATGGGACTGTTATGATGACGGTTTCATTCTTTTATCTAATGAAGTTGATTAGTACTCGGTACTACATGGTTTTATTAAGTGGGATATCATGCTAATTTTTATGGTCGTTACATATTTTGGTTATGTTTATTGTCTCACAAATATATGAAGGGTGTAGGGACGAGACAAAAAAAATAGAGGCGTAATAGATAACTTTTAAAGAGAAATTCAATAAATGAAACATTCATCAAGACTTGAACAATAATTCCCTTAAAATGAACTTGCCCTCTTTACTTAGAGGTCACAAGGTACTTGAAAGAAATAAGTTCCCATGTTGAAAGAAATAAGTTCCCATGATAAATGATGTACAAACACTCTATATTAGAAGCACTTTAAGCAAGCGTAAGGAAACCAAGAACAAAGCAATAGCACCTACACATAAAAAACAAACTCTTTTAAAAGAGGAGGATTGTATTTCACTTGTTTTCAAGTGAATGTTGACAATGATTTATATAGAATATGCTTTTTTTTGCTTTATAAATTAGCAATGAGTGAGTTTCGAATAGACAACTTATCAAAACATCTATACTTTGTAATGCGTCGTTTTTTCAATACGATTGAGGACGTTAAACAGGTGACTGTAATCACGACTAAACATGTAACTTTTTCTTCTGATGCCGCCACTACTACACCTAGACAAGGGCGTTATATGGGTATATTGTATGTGATGACTGCCATCACTTGCAAATTTTTATTGCTGGTGGCAATTGTAAAAGCTATGCCACACAATAATTTGACATTAGTAGATAATCTCTAACTCATATATTGCCCAATAGCTTATAACAATAGACTCGATTATTCTTCCATCAAGAATTAATCCATCTTCTTGAAGCAAATCACGCAAACTTCTTTCACTACCTTCCATACTTGAATTGCACGCGTTATGCATATGTAGTACACTTAAACTACACGCGTTATGTACATGTAGTGCACTTAATTAAAAGGGTCATATAAGCTTTAAAAGTGGGCATCGACTGAATAGGGCCAAGTAATCTTTTAAAGGATGGCCCCGGCCCGATTCCTTAACATACTTGGCTTTTCCGAATATGGTCCAGATCCCAGCCCGGTTCAAGGCTTAGTGAGTTAGGCCCTGACCTACATGTGTAATGTGTTAGTGCATTGGAATTGCAATCCCTATATTTTCGTGGCAAGTGCTGGACTTCTTATAGTCAGTCCATGGCCCATGGAGTCATTTCAGTCATTGGGCTAGTTCAATGTGAAATTTAACCTTTACCTTATCTTATGGCTTATGCAATCGAGTTTCAACAAAAACGAAAACACTTGTGTCTTGAGCAAATAGCTTTATTGATCATTAATGTTTGTTAAAAATTTTGGTCGAGCACTTTAGTATGACTTTGTATACTTTCGATTAATAATGTTGAGTATTGTGTATACTTCTCTCACACGTTTTTTATGTACAACCTGCAAATTTTTGACATTTTAAACATTTTTATTAGAGATATTTTTGTCCGTCTCCAATAAATTTGTCGTTAAGCTCAACTAAAACTCATCCCTTTCAATTGTGTGCTCATGATCTTCAACTAAACTCATGATTCCATGTTGAAAGGGTTGAGTTTAATTGATGATAATGAGCACACAGTTGAAATTCATGAGTTATAGTTGATCGAACTTAATGACAAATTTATTATAACGGAAAAAGTATTACTAGTAAAAATATTTAAGATGTCAAAATTTCACGGGTTGTACATAAACACACGTGAGTGACCTAAAGTATACATAGTCTAAGGTGATCGACTGAATTTTTTTTTTAAAACTCTAGTATCAATGAAGTAACTTGCTCAAAATTTTTATAGTTAAATTGATTATTTGTTAAAACTATTATAGATCGTTATCTTTCTAACCTTAATCTTTATTTCTAATAAATCGTTATCTTTCTATTGTTATTATTGTTCTATACAATATTGACTTTTTGATAAATATATCATAATATAAAAAATTGATTTTTTTTGCGTAGATCGAGTATCTTTTGTTACGCCTTATTATGATGTAAGAAGTACGATTTTCGTAACTTTAAAACAAAAGCGTAACAAAAGAGATTCTTTTGTTGCCCTACTTAAAAGTAGTAACAAACAGATTTCGTTACGCTCCTCATGTATAATAAACACTTTTACGATGCAATTTTTTGCCACGACCGAAAAATTGTAACAAAAGTGTTTTACGATTTTTGGCTTTTGTTACTCTTCCACTGGGTAACAAAACGTCATTTTCTTTGTAGTAACTTTCTTGTCAATCAACCAAAAAGTAAAAAGACGACTTTTTATCGATTTTCACTGCACTCAGTTCAAATACTGTCCCATTCTATTAATATCTCATTAAATGAATCATTAATTGTTTACTTTAAAGAAACGATTATAGACAATTACTTGGTAACTACTTCACTAATAAAGACTTAATATATGTGAATTGAAACGTAAATAATAAATTTAGAAGTTAAAATATGCCTTAAGGACACATGTTAAGTATTAAAAATAGAAATAAAATTTAATTTTCATAACCATACAAGGTAACATTCAAATTTCAAATGTAATTTTTTTTTTGTAACTTAGCGATGAGGTGAGTATCGAACCTATGACATTCTGGTCACTAGCAAGAACATTTTCCACTAGGCTATCCGATTAACTCAAATTTCAAATATAATTGAATCAATTGGGTTCCCATATTAGCTTCTTAACTTGTGTCCTAAGAGCACATTTTAGAAAAAGTCCCATTAAAAAAACTCCTAACTATTCTTGACGGATTGTTTAGTTGACGAATCGTTAGTAAATAACTAATGTATTAAGTATCAACAGTTTTGACTCTTCATATAATGCAGGTTCGAATATCATAATAAACAACGATCTTCTTGTGCACGTGGTTCAAAGGAAAGCTTAACCAAGATTTAATTTAAGAGCATTTTATATCCGAAAGCGACCACGACGACTCTTTAACAAATACGGTTACATAACATCTACTCCTTTCATCCCCTTATCTAATACTCCCTCCGTTCCAATTTAATTGACGTTTTGGGAATTCGTGTCAAACTTTGACTACAAATTACTTTATATTCATTAGTTCAAAAAATATAAAATTGATATAATTGAATTCGTTTTTCAAAATACTTTCATAATATTATTTTTTTGTAATTTTATATAATGTAAATATAAAGTAATTGATGATTGAAGTTGTGTTTCGAAAAGCGTGAAGTCAAATATTTTGGAACGGAGGGAGTAGTACCTATTTACTTTTGCACAAAATTTAAGAAAAATTCAAACTTATCTCACAAATTTAATTTTCCTTCCAACTTTTCTTACTTCATTGGGGGCAACACTATACACACACCAGAATAGTGATTTACTATTGTTGGAAATGATCATTTTGCCCCCCCATTTATCTTCCTCATTTACTACATTTCCAAATAGGGGGGCAGAATAGTAATTTCCAGCTACAGGAAATCACTATTCTGGTGTGTGTGTATAACAGATCAGCTTCATTGGGTAACATGGATACTTAAAATGGAATTTTTATTTTTAGAATATGGTTCTTAGATAAAGGTTCGGAGGAAGTAACTATTATTGTTGTCTTGTTCAACATATAGCATATGTAATCAATTATAATTTGATTTATGCAAGATTTCCTAACATAAGCTAATTGAATTATTCGAACTACAGTCTACCAGGTGAGACAAATACATAAATAGCTTAAAATGGTGGAAACGTTTTACTTCTACCGAAAGAATTACTGCTGGTAAAAAACCCAACCAAGTCTTGCCTGTACGGTAAATATGTTTTCCTTTTCGGCATTTCATCTCCTTTTCTTCTCCCCATTTTATTGTCTTTCGAATTAAATTTACCTCTACTTGGTGACCACAAATAACTCGACCTCGCCTCATCTTTCTCCCCTTTAATGACTGTTTTACCCTTCGCATTTTCGGTGCCCATATTATCATTATTATTCTTGTCGGACCCCTCTTGTTTTACTTTATTTCTTTTCGAAGTCAAAAATAAAAACGAATCCTTCCCTTCACTATTGCTCCTTCGTAGCAAATCCCGGAGCCTGAACCGACTTGACCCGAACCCGGTGGATTTGCTCTTGTTACACCTATTTGGCGACTGGTCAACGCCCTTCGACGATTTCCAAATGCAGTATGTCCTGCAAGGTATGTCCAACTCTTCTTCGGTCTCCTCATCTGATGATGAAGGCGCTTCTTCTCGCCCTTGATGACGTTCCTCGATCAAAAGTTTCTCCAACGAAACTCCGATGATCTCATCCACCTCTAGACTCCCAAAATTATTCAAAACATCGCGATTAAAAACTGGGAAGGTCGTACGCTGAGACTGTCCCTCGAACAACTGAGATGCATCCTCGCCAAGAGCTTCAAGATCATGATAACGAACTAGAGAGAATTCGAAGTCTCCTTCATTGTCGTAATCTTGAGAGCCGATGTTTGCTAATGTATTTGAAGAATAAGTGTTGAAGCTTGGGCACACCCATTGTTCATCTTCTTGGATCTCCATTTCTTGTATATATATGTAACGATTCTCTCTAAAAAAATCGTGAACGTATATATTAAAAGTATATGTAGTAGTTATAGTTAAAACTAGAGAAATTATGTATGGACATATATATAAGAAGAAATTGAGGTCAGCTATTACGTGCCAGAATTTACGTATGTACTCATGTAACAATTGTGATTTAATATTATTGGTGCCTAGTATAGTAATAAATCGGTTTGTTTATTTGCTGTCATTTATAAAAAGCAACAGGCCAACAGCTCATTATGTTCTTACCCCCTTGATGTGCTCCGATTTTATATATGTTTCCTTTTTTGAACATTTGACCATTTGTCCAAAGTTTAATGTATGAAATAAACAATACAAAATTGAAATAATTCTAGATTGCATTTAGTTTCAGTTTTAATTATTCAATTTTAAATGACAAATACAAAGCCTTGTTTAATTTTTTTTAATTTTTAGGTGATTGAAATAGTAAAATATTTTATGAAACGATAAGATTTAGTAAATGTGAAACTCTGGAATCGAACCTAGATTTGGAGGCAAGTACGATCGTAATTAAGCACCATGCTTACTCTAGTAAGTGAAAAGTTATTAAGTTTTTTTGTCTATTAATGAGTTATTAATCTTCATAAATGTGTATTGTACCAATTTCAGTTACATTTTCTTCTTCTTTTGGTATAATATGTACCATTTTGTAGAAACAATTTCTTTAATGTCAATTATGAATTACTATTTTTTGCATTTTAGATCATTTGTACCAATTTATTTAATGAATTTAGGTACAAAAACTCAATTGGTGCATAGAATGATTTTGCATATTTCTTTTAGAATATTTTATTTTATACCATCTTAAAATAATATATTTTAGTAATGTGAACTATATTTTACATTGAAAATAATTGTATATAATTAATAAAAGTTAGTGAACGATATCATTAAGAACATTAACTACTCTCCTCATGTAATAGCCATTATCATATATCAAATTGCAAGTCATTTATTTTTTAATCTAATAATTTAAATAAAATAAAATTATATTTGGTGTTTATTCTGTGTAAACATGATACATACACATGAATAACATGATTATATATAACCTCTAAATCTATCTCAACATACATAGTATTACGAAGAATTAATCAAATAGCCTAGTGGAAAAGACTTTTGCTAATGACCAAAAAGATCATGGGTTCGAAACTCACCTCATTACTAATTTACAAAAAAAAAACATACATAGTATTACGAGAAATGAAAAATACTAGTAATTACAATGAATATATACCTAACAAATACTCCAATACAACTTAATAATTGTGTTGTAATAATAATGTCAAAAAAATATACTATAATATCATACAAATTATATCCGTTTAAAATTAGAATTGAATGACGAATCATATCTAGGATGTGGACATGACAACATTTTTCCCTTGCCTATTGCATGTTGCCTGAAATAAGAAAACAGCTTGTATGACTATAGTTGGTGTGATTTGATTCATCAACCTATATCGTGAAATTTCAATGTTAGATGCCCATCAAACCAAAATGGACACTGAGAATTTTGCCCTTCTCCTCAAAGTTGACCGTGTGAAATCAGAACTACGCTAACACGTGAGTAATTTTTTCTTGCAATTAATATACGCGGAAAAATTGCATAACGAGCGACCATACCTAGCACATTAATGAGAATTATTTAATTTCTTGAAACCTTTTTAACATGTTTTTGATTGGTTCATTGACTAACAAGAGGATTAAAGTGCAGTCCAAAATAGTTATAATGTTATAAGTTAGTTCTCCGAAATAATGGAACATATTTGTTATTTGTTAAGATACACTTTCTACATTAGAAGTCAGTGTCCTCCTAAATCGATATATAATATCTTAGTTACTTCCCTTATTGCAATTGGTTTTAGAGTGGAACCCCATAGACTCTTAACATGGTAATTAATGGGGCACGTGTAACCCCGCCGATGTTATTCCGGCACGAATACCGACCGGCGAGGAAAATTCCGCCAACATCGGGTTACAGGTGAGGGGAGTGTTAAGATATACCTCCCACATCGGAAGTCGGTGTCCTCCCGAATCGATATATAAGATCTTGCGCTACTCCCTCTATTGTCAATTGATTTTAGAGTGGAACCCCATATACTCCTATCAATATTGATAAATAAAAAGATTTAAATGTAACACATTTTTTCCTTTTTCAGACTATACTGTAATATTTGTATCCATTTTCAGTTACTCATCTACAACAATTATAACATAATTATATGTTATTAAACTACAACATCATCATCTCAGTTTCTAATATTATTAAAATTATAAAATAAACTGTTCCAAATTTATTATAGTTAAATTTCTGGTGACTCTATCAGTGGATTAATCTTAATACATGGTTAGAGATATCATATTAAATCTAGTGTTACTTATTTCAGTATTTTCAGATATTTATTCATTTTCATTATTCACAAAATTCGTCGTAAATAATCCGTTTTATTGTAACATATTTTATTTAAAAATATTTCTTAACATTATATTAGTGTTTGTCTTTTAGATATTGCATGTTTATTTAAAGTAGCTACTTGTTGCTTGCGTTGGAGATATTTTCCATATTTTAGTGAAGTAGAGGCTAAGCAAAGTGAATGATGATCGGTTCACTATCCTGACTAGGTGCAAAATGTCTTATTATCTGTTGCCTCTAATAAAATAAACCCCAAATAATAAGTCCAAACAAATATCAATGTGAAAAAGATCTAGCAATAATTAGTGACTACTGGAACAAATTGAATGGAATTGAACTAGCAATATAGCACACTATTAAATCTTCAGCTCATTATTTGTGAATGTAACAGCGCACCTATGTTTGTGAATGCGTTGTTCTTTCGTAGACAATATGAAGCAATATGTGGATAATTATTGAACGTTGTAAATATATATAGCAACTCATCATCAATAACGTGGGATAATTGGCCGGCATGTCCGAAATGGTGTTCTCCTGGCCTGTTCAATGTTAATCGATGACTTAATAGCCTACGGTAATATTAGAACCGTACTTCTATCGAGAGAATTACACAAATAGTCTCCAATAATGTCATCAAGTTGCATTTTAGGTGTTTTGACCCCAACTTTATTGAAAAACATGACCTGGGAACTAAAGTGCAACCTTTTGGCCACTTTCGAGGACTAAAATATAACCGTGTAACTATTGGAGACTAAAGTGTAATTCGGTCCACTATCGAGGAGTATTTCAAAAAATTCTCATATATATTCCTAACTGAAATGTGTTAATCTAATACCAAACTTCTCAATAATATATATGTATGTATATATATATATATATATATATATATATATATATATATATATATTATTCTTGGGAGGTATATTAAATATTACTTTCCCCGTCCCTAAAAGATTGTCACATTTTGATTTTTGTTGGTCAAACATAATAAGATTGGATCATGAATTCTTATTAAACGATAAGATAATATAGGTTTGTGAGACCTTGTTAGATTCGTCTCAATATATATTTTTGAAATATCACCTCCTTATAATTTTTTGGCATGTAAAATAACAGATATTTATGTTTTAAATCGTATTTTGTTGACCACCAAAAGTCAAAATGTGACGATCATCTAGAGATGGAGGTAGTATTATATAGATAATCCTTGGCATTTACTAATATGTTCATTCTTGGGCGGTACTTTAATACTTCCTCCGTCCTTAAAAGATTAGTACATTTTGACTTTTGGTAGTCAAACTTTAAAAAATTTGATCACGAATTCTCATTAAATGATAAGGAATAATATAGTCATGTGAGACATTGTTAGATTCATCTCAATATATATTTTTGAAATATCAACTTTTTATAATTTTTACGAATGTAAAACAAGAGATATTTATGTTTTAAATTGTATTTTGTTGATCATCAAAAGTCAAAATAATCAATCTTTTAGGAACAGGGAAAGTATTATATAAGATAATCTTTTATGTTTAATAAAATGTTCCATATATATATACATACAAGTTCATTTGGTGTAATCTGACTCAGAAATAGTTTTACTTGGCTCATTTTCTTAAATAATCATAGGCTACATTAAATTTGTGATCATATCATATGATTATTAGATATTTTCCAATGAATAACGTCTCTCTCACCGAATTTGTGCATGGTCTGCATGGTATGCAATAATGTGATCCAAACAAAACAATCAATTAAAATATGAGGCCAGCCGAAAACATTAACGTTCCTGTTTCATAAACAATGATAATTGTTGACGTACTTGCCGACTTGGTATGTGTTTCGGTTTATCAGTAGCTTTACAACGTAACGTGGAAGAAATATTGTGCAGATTATTATTATACTACGTATGAATCTTGTGGTATATATGTGTGGACACAAAAAGTATTAATAATGATAACTCTGAGTATTTTTGGTGGAGAAAATTGCTCAAATAGTATTTAATGTGTCGTTAGATTGTAATTTGATTTTTTAATAATGGTACGGTTGTAGTTTAATATTCTTAAATGGTCAAAAAGCTAAGTTAAAGATTTATTTTTATGTTAACTATTTTCTTAATTGTTAATATCAATACGCAATTAGAGGTTAAAGTTGATACGAAAACAAATTTTTAAGACTTTGATTCAACACTTATAATGTTCAGTAAAAATGAAAACTAGCATATGTTCACAACATGACGCTTTGACCCAACACTAAAGTTTATATTCTAAGTTTAAGTCTTAAAAATTATTTTTTGCCTCAAATTTGACTTCTGCTCTAATCGTGTGTTAGTGTTAAAAAATAATGAAATAGTTAACGTCTGGACTAATCTATAACTTTTCTGCCACTTTCACCGAATAAACTACAATGATGTCATTATTGTCTATTGGGGACGAAACTACAATTTAATGACACTATCGAGGACTATTTTAGTAATTTTCTCATTTTTAGTGAATCAAAATAGATATCATGTGAAACATGATTACAATTCTTGCTAGAAGTATATTCGTTCATATTATTTTTGTCATATATATTTTTACTTTATAATGTTGAATCAATTATACATAGTACTATAATGTTGAATCAATTATAAAAGGATTATTTGTTTACAATCTATTAGTGCCTTGACTGCTTATCGGGCAACAAAAGTGGATAGCAATAGAGCTAGGAGCAGGGTTGTTAGGCCAATTCAGTGGTACGACATAGTGGTATGTATAATTATCTTTTTATTTGATTATGTATATGGCATGTCCATTTATTTTATATAAGCTTTAGTTGTGCTTTAGGATCCCGTGTTGCAATCTGAGTGTATATAAAGTTCAGGATTATATACTAGTGTTGTTGTTGTTTTGCAGTGCCCAAAGCAGGATCTCGAAAGAGGTTATTGTGCATACTACATCTGTTTATTTATTGAAGATATCCTAGAGTCGGGGACAACTAATGTTCCGGCCGCGGTTAGTAACCACATCTTACTTAGAAGATCATAATAATAAATTTAACAAGGGTATTAACTAACTTAGTTATTATGTTGTTTTTCTTATTTTTCAGTATTTTAAGAAACGACGCTGCGATACCTTTCCTGATGATCGAATTGAGCATGTCCAAAAGGAATGGTGTGGCTACTTCTATAATATGTTTCAAAAGGATAAAGTAGGCCGTCGTAGGTAGCTAGATATACTTATGTTGGTTACATTATCACTTAATAGTAATATACATTGTTTGGAATGTATGAATAGTTTTATGTTAGTGTGAATCATTCGATTGTAAAATGTGAATGAATATTTTAATGCAATGGTAGTTTTGGTTTCTCGATATGGATATCATTTCGTGAATGAATTGTGTATAATGCTGGAAAATATGGATTTCCCGTGAATGAATTGTGTATAAAACAGAAAACATGGTGGTTTTGGCTGAAATAATATAAAAAATTAATTAAAAAAAAAGAAGAGCTTAGTGAGGCGCCGTCTAATATAGGCCTTAGACGGCGCGCCCGTGTTGCGCCGTCTAAGATGCGCCTTCTAAGTCCGCGGAGCGCCGTCTAAGACACTTTCACTTAGACAGCATCATTGATAATAACATCGTTTTTTGATGCCGTTTAAGGTCTTTTTTGAGCGCCGTCTAAGCCCTTTTTTGTACTAGTGTTAGTTAAATTAAACTTTACATTTATCATTTGTAACATATATTCTTCAATTTATATATTCGTTAATTATAATTTTTGATCTCTATTTAATTACAAACAAACAAACAAAAGCAATTAGGTTAAGTAATGTATTTTGAACTAATGTAATCACAAACAAATAAAGAGTCGGAGGAAATATATATACTCTAATAATAACAGAATTAATTTCTTATGTAATTTTGTACTCTATCATATATATTTTATTTTTTGAATAATAAAAAAATTCTAAATAAAAAATATACACTGCTACAAATATTATCTGTTTGGATAGCTCCATTTGAATAACGCCTTGTTGAAGCCAAAGAGATCGATCCCAAAAATCCAATAAAGACGGAAGGACCCATCATGGTGATCAAGTATAAGATGTTTTGAAAGATACATGTGTCATCATAAAATAAAAAAGCAAACATTTTGTTTATAATTAGTCCATTGGATAAATATATATGCAGTAGACTCATAGGAGTAGTTGCTTATCTTTTGAATAAATTATGAGAAAGAATTCTATACAATTCTAGAAAGCAAAAAGATCCCACGAGTTTCATTATACCACTTCACAGGAAATATCCCGGGTTTAATCATATCATTCCATACGAAATTTAGAAAAATAAGACAGGCTAACCAAATATTAAACAAAATTAAAATTATACCCCTTGATTTTTCTTTGTAAAAGTAAAATCCAAAGTGACAAAACTACCCTTATATAGTTTAGGGCAAACGGCCACAACAATTACTTACATTTGCAAAATATTTTAAATTCATCATCTATGTTTCAAAATGTCTTTGTCAATAACCTATGTTTGAAAATGTTCAAGTCCATCCCATTCTATCGGTCAACCATTAATAATATCATGTGAGGGGCGTATGACTTGTCAATAAGGTTATTCGGTAATTTCATTTATATATTTTAAGATAGAAAAATCAAAAGAAAATTGTAAAATAACTCATCCCCGATTTCAAGTATATATAAAATAAAGCACCCTCTGCACGCACTTGACAAAAAAGATTTTCACGTAAGACCGAGGTAACTGCCGAAATCGTCACAGTAAGTGGGTGTCCGTTGCACTTTGATCCCCGTAAGTGGGATCGATGCGCAAATGGTCCATGTAAGTGTGTCAAGGGTTATGGCCCCAATGTTATTCTAAAAATGCCCGAAAACGTTTGTAGTTTACGGATCAGTCAAATTTATGGACCATTTCCGCACTTACTACGCACTTACAGAGACTATTTGCGCATCGTCTCACTTACAAGGACAAAGTGCAATGGACACCTATTTACTGTGACAATTTCATCAATTACCTTCATGACCAAGTAATATATTTTGAAACTTATGTGATTAACAGAGATATTTTGAAATATAAATAATGAAGTGAAAATATTTCGTAAACATTGATAATTATTACTGTTATTTCCCATATTCATTTATTCAATCTTTGTCCTAACAATCTAACATCCCTATAGTATATCAATGTCTACTATATATTGATTTATAAGTGCCTATTATCGATATTATCAGGTACATATGCGTTTATAATAATGGAAAACCAAAAGACATAACCAACAATAATGTACTCTCTTCATCTCTAAATGATTGCCACATTTTAAACTTTTTATGGTCAACAAAACAAGAATCAAAACGTAAATATTTCTTATTTTACATGTGAAAAAACTATAAAAAGTTAATATTTCAAAAAAAAATATTGAGACAAATCTAACAAGATCCCACAAGACTATATATCATTTCTTATATTTTGATGAGAATTTATCATCAAATTTTATAATATTTGACCAATAAAAGTTAAAATGTGACATTCTTTTAAAAACAAGGGGAGTATAAGTTATAACGACTTTCCGGATTTTGGGGCTATGTAATTCGAGTGAGGAAGTGAAATGAAACTGGAAGATGTTTTGTGTTTGTTATGCAATTCGACTTGTGAAGTGAAATGAAGAGTTCAAACATGTGTCGGGTTGTTCTCACGTATCATCCCGTGCCTCTTAACACTCTATTTAACAGAAACGTTAATTAATTCAATAACCAATTGAAACATGTTACATTAACCTTAATGACTAAAAAATAGTAGAATGAAACATGAGTGATCGAGTGATATATATATATAATATGAAACATGTGTGATTAATCTTACTATTTGCCCTTTAAAAACCCATAATGCATATATAGTATATAGTTAGTATTAAGTTAAGCAAATTATATATTTCTTCAAGGTTATGTTATTTAGCTTGTTTATTTGGGACAAAATGTTCTTCAATTATAACGAGACGATAGCAAACACATATGCGCTGACAATAATAATTGATAATGTTTTTTTTGTCTACTATATATTGTTAAGCATTTATAATAAAGACGTGAAGCTCACATCATATTCTAAAAATAAATTAAAGACGTGTTACTCCTGATGTGGATCATATATAACTCATACAATATGACCACAACTTATATATTTTCCATTGTCATTTTCCAGACAAGGCCAGTTGATATCTTATCTTCGAATAAAAAACCTCATCAATATTACTGTACTTTATTAGATATGTTGGATGTTAATTATGTAAGATGGTTTAATTTATTGAAATAAAACCACTAAATATTTTAGTACACAGTTTTTGTTGAAATAGTCCGAGTAAATGAGTTATTATTACATTTTGATACCATAGGTGGTATCGATGTACATATGGTCCATGTAAGCATGTAGTAGATGTGGAAATGATTCATAAATTAACGGTTTTATTAATTGTTAACGGTTAAAAACTTACTTTTGGGACATTTTATTATTTTGATATATTTGAAACAAAATAATAATCTCTTGAACACTATGTCATTTTGCATTATTTGAACACCATATACACACTTACAATCATTTGCTCATTAATGCCACTTACTAGGATCAAAGTGCAATAGTAACCCACTTATTGAGACCATTTCGACAATTACCTCCATATGAAAATAATATCTTAGAGTTAGTTGTCAAAATAAGTCTAATAATTAAGTATACACGATACTCAAAACTGGAGTTTAATTGTTGGAATGGTACCAGTAAGTGGGGGTCTGATGCAGTTTGGTTTTCGGTGGCACTGTTGCGGAAATGGTCTCTGAAAGTGCGTATAATGGTGCATTTTGGTCACTAATCCGTTAACATTGACAGTTTTTTGCGTGAATAGTGAAGTTTTGGGGAAAAAATAAAACTTTAGAAGTTTGTTACCTTAATGAAACTGGGGGACAAAATGACTAAATTACCCCCCATATTTTAATACACTTCTTTTTTCGATTTTTTTTCAAATTTTTTTCGTTTGTTTTTCCTAGTAAAAAAGGTTCGATTTTGATAGTTGTTTTTAGCAAATTTTGGCAAAAATGTTTGAAATAAAAAAAAATTTGGTTTTCATACTTTTTTGGCAAACAACTATCAAAATAAAACATCGAACATTTTTTCCGAAACCAAAACTTTTATCTAAAACAGCTATCAAAATCGAACTCTTTTTACTATGGCAACAAAATAAATTAAAAAAAATAAAAAAGAATTGAAAAATTGAAAAAGATTGAAAAGAAAAAAAAAGTGTATCAAAATATTGGGGGGTAATTTAATCATTTTGCCCCTCCAAGTTTCATTAAGATTTAAGGTAATCAACTTCTCAAAAGTTTCATTTTCCACCCAAAATTTCACTATTTAAGCTGAAAATCGTCAATGTTTACGGATCAGGAACCAAAATGTACCATTATACATACTTTCAAAAATTATTTCCGTAATAATGACGATCTCTATTTACTGGGACAATTCCAACAATTAACTCGTTAAAACTGTACTAGTCATAACCATAACGTAACATTTTGATCCATAATAATGACACGAATTCCTGTCATTTCCTAGTGTCATCAATTCTCTCTTTTTTATGTTTATTTGCAATTAACATCTCCAAATTTAGAGTAGTAATATAATTATTTGGTTTTGCTGTCGTACACTGATTCATCTATTGAGATGGTAGTTATAGAAGTAGTCCTAGTAAATGAATCATTATTATATTTTGGTCTTATAAGGAATATTGATGCACAAATGATTCACGTATGTATGTCGTGGTGTGAAAAGGGGCTCTAAATTAACGATTTCGTTAATTGTTGAAGGAGGAAAAAAAATTAAGTCTATTTAGACTTAAATTTACTAATTTAATGAATATTTTGAGGCTGAACATAAATTCAATTCCTTATTTTCAAGTGTAGTATTTGAGGTTATTTCCATGGAAAGTAGAGGAAGGTAGAGAAGATAACATAAATTTCAAAATATTGTTACTTGTCTCAAATATTTATCAAAATTATAAAAATATCTCAAAAGTAATGGAACGGTTAATTTAAAGACCACTTCTCCACCAGTTAGACACTCACATGGACCATTTATACATTAACATTAATTATAGAGATTAAAGTATAACACTATCCTATTTACTAAGATCATTTCATCGACAATATCCATTTATAAAAGTATATATGTGTGTAACCAAAGGACAAATAGAAAAGATGAAGGCGAGCTAAGGGTACGTGGCAGGTGCCTTTGGATATAGATACTGTTAAATTATTGCAAGGGCCCCACCAACATTGAAATTATTATTATTGGATCTGATGACAAAGCTGTATTTATTTATTTAGAGACTGTTCAAAATATAAATAGTCAAATAGTGCAATTGTGCTTACCACTCCGAATGAGTCTCAAGTTGAAACTTGCAACATTTTCCATCATCTAACTATCAACAAACTCAAATTCATTCTTCAAACTTCATTACAAATAAAGGCACTTGAAGACAATTTATTTGTTGGCTGATGAATATATACTTTTGTGGGCCTTGTATTATTTAAGGTATGCATTCTTTCTTTATATAAAGATCATTTATCATTTAAAAGAAAATGTTCTTTCTTCTGTTTCGATCTTCATATTCTCCATTTAACCAAGACCAAATTTTGGTTGTATAAAAGCTACAATTCCCAAGGAAGATTAAAGATTTCATTTAACTAATTAAGTATTTGTAAATGTGATTCTGCATTTTGTAATCTATTGGATTACTCAAAGTTTAACAATAAGGTATTATTCTAATTATTATCTAAACTGGTATAAAGTACCATTATATAGTTATTAATAACTTGTGTCTGAGAATATGTATGTTAAGAAATAATTAAGTAAATAACATATAAACTATATATATGAGGAAATATAATTAAAGTTCCACAAAAACAAAAAGTATTAGTTCATCACTATATATTGAAATATCTTTTTCTTGTTGTAAAAGTCGTATGTACATAAGATGTCCGGTATTTTCCGGGTTAATATATAAGATCTCGGGCTATTCTCTCTATTGCCAAAAAATAGCATAAGATTTTCTATATTGACCCGGAAGGACACCGACTTCTGATATGGGAGGTGTATATTAACGATTTTGAAAGAGTGTAATAATATACTTATAGTATCTTATAACACAATGTGTAACAAATTATTGAGACTTCAATTGATGTGTTCGTTTTGTTTATAGGTTTGCATGATCTAATAGGACCAAATGGATAAATCCCCATCACTAGATAATTCATCTTCAAAAAATGGAAGCAATCCAATCAGCGCTCCATTTAGAAGGAGTGTTCAACGCCGGAATAATGTGGCGGAGGACGGCGGAGTTGACACAATAGAATGCACTGGAAAGTCATGCAAGTCATGCACGGCTGGCGTGATCGCCGATTGCGTCGCAATTTCTTGCTGCCCTTGTGTGGTTGTGGATATTATGGCCTTCACATTCTTGAAGGTCCCTTATTTAATGGGGAGAAAATGGTTAAGCCAAGGCAGAAAGAAAATAAAAAGCAAAGAGAAGAGGAAAAAGATGTTAAAAGAGAAGACTAATAATGATGGTGATCGTCAAAACAGAGGAGGAAGGGTCTCATTGGGGGGTAGAAATGGAAATTCAAGAATTGTGAGTGTTGAAAATGAAGAAGTGGAAATTGAAAACGAAGATATGGAATTCGGAAATGAAGAGGTAAATGACCATCTTAGTGCAGAAGAAGAAGAAAATGTTTGGTTGGAGTTGTATAGGATTGGTCATTTGGGGTTTGGGAGAGTTTCTTTTAGTAGTTTTGGTTCTTCTCAAAGAAAGAGCATTACCAACTAAGTAGTGCATCTAAAATTTGTACATAAATCAACTGATGAGTTGAATCACAAAATGAACATCTATAATGAATATTTATATTTTAATTTATAAAATGAATATCACATGTTAAAATCCTCGATCCGTCCCTGAGCCAAGTACTACTATGTTGATGCTTTCGTTCCAATTAACTTCCTACGATGACATAATACAGAAAGCAGTATCGGATGGCCGAGAAAATTGTAGGTTTAGCACCTTTTGAGACTTTTTATCAACTTATAGCACTACTTTCTATTTTTTACATTAAATAGCACTAGAGGGGGGCAAAATGACTAAATTGCCCCCAATATTTGGATACACTTTTTTTACGACTTTTTTTTTATTTTTTTTTAAATTCTGATTTTTTTTTCTTTTTTTTTTTATTTTTTCAAGATTTTTATTTTTATTTTTTTTCGATTTTTATTTTGTTTATTTTTGTTCTATTCTTTTTCATATTAAAAGAGGGTCGATTTTGGTCGTTGTTTTAGCTAAAAAAACTAAACGTTTCGATTTTCGTAAAAAAAAATCCGGTTTTCGTAGTTGTTTTAGCTAAAAAACGAAAAAAAACTACGAAAATCGAACATTTTTGTGAAACAACTACCAACACTATCAAACTTTTTTGGCAAACAACGACCAAACTCTTCTAAAAAAAAATTGGAAAAAAATCGAAAAAAAAATCAAATTTTTTTTTTAAAAAAAAGTGTATCAAAATATCGGGGGGCAATTTAGTCATTTTGCCCCCCTCGAGTGCTATTAAATGTAAAAAATGAAAAGTAATGCTATAAGTTAATAAATAGTCCTAAAAGGTGCCAATCCTACAATTTTCTCTCGGATGGCCTGCTTGACGTTGGATGATGGGAAACTGCAGATGATTAAGGAACAAATTTACCAGGTTGATCTTTCAAATGAACCAGATGCTTCGGATTATATTGAACAGTATTATACAATCCTTTAGAGTTTATGTCATCGATCTGATTAATAATGCGAAACAAACTTTAAAAAAAATAATAATAATAATGCGAAACAAGTGCTCCTAAACCATAGATGAGTTGGTAACAAGATGATAGAAGTGAATAATTGCAATTCTGTCGAACAATTCTTGCAGCTGAACTCTCACTATTTATTCTAGCTAGCTACTCTCGAAATAAATATATACAGACACTGAGACACACATCACTACACAAACTATACAATCTGAACTAAAACAAACATGTTATCATTCTGCATGCATCAACTAATAACTCAATTTGGTTTAACTTACCATATTGTTTTCAGATTCTTCTATGATAATAACCCATTTTCGAGTCGAATTCGTTTCTCTGATCATGCTCTGTTGTGTATAGGATCTGATCCTTTCCGAACCCTTCTCTTACTTGATCGAAATGAGTCTAAGTTCTTGCTAACAGTCGGTTGTGCCCTGAGTAGACGACGCTGATTATTCCCCTGCCTTTTATAGCTGTTTTCTTTGCTCAACCTCAATGCAAAATGTGCACTTGTCATCCCAAAACCATTGTCCTGTTGAATTGCTACCATCAACATGAAAAGAATAATCCCAACAAATCTAGGTGGACAAATACTCATGACTTTCAGAAGTACTACTTCCAAGAATTTAGGGCGCTGACGGATAATGGGTTCGACTCTCAGAAGGAGTTTTCTGTTACAAATCGAAATAAAAGATAACCAATAGGTACATCTTATTTATCTGAGGTATTCATAATTCATGTAGCAAATAATTAGTAGTGTTAAAATTGTGATATAAAGAAAGCAATGATGAGTGGGCAAAGAATGAGAATAACAGTTTCAGATTCACCACAATCATTATTATTTTGTGTTGGAGTGTGAGAATATTAAGGCTGCTGTAAAAGAAGTTTACTAGTAGAATGAATGAATGAATGAATAAAGAACAAACATCTTTGAGAAGCTAATAAGCATCTTCTTATCATATCATCTAATGATATGCTTATTTGAACATGTTTATGCTCTTAATTACACCTTGGATGGGTATCCAAATGTTTGAACGGTCTCAGTGCAAAATAAAAACATTCCTTACTGATTTGGCATGTTTTATGTTGAGATGAATGGATTAAGCATCAAACTTATATATTCTCAAAACTAGCCAATATGTGGTGATGGAGTTGTATTTAGGTGATAACACATCATATAGTTATCATCAGGGTTGTAAATGGATCGAATTATATTGTATGGTGTATACATTAGGTTCAATTCGATCCGATTTGTGCAAACCTAATCGCAGGTAATATTTGGAGTTCGAGTTCGGTCCGATTTGAGAACGGTGCGCAAATAGTTCGGTCCGATTTTACGTTCACTTGCAGTTGTGATTCACCATGATAATACTGGGTATATAGTCATTTTACAATACTATTGTATAATAAACAATTCCATTCCCCACCTTCCGAACGCCCGTGTGACGCTCATTCTGCCATGACTTCCTCAATCAGTTTTTTTTTCCTCCATTATATCAAGAGATTTGATACAATTATGTTTCCTTTTAGCATTTATTTTCTTATTTTTTATTATTAGAATTGCACCTTTTTTCTTTAGTATATCATAATTCGAAAATATCCAACCCAGATTTATATTCATTCTAGCATTTTTATTGGATTTGCTGATGGAGTACAACAAAATATTGTGTTAGTTTTGCCAAAAAAACTATGAAAAACTTTTTTGACAAAACCAAAACTTTTAGTCAAAACAACTACCAAAATCAAACTTTTTTTAATAAGATAAATAAAAGGAGAAAATTGGAAGATTACCCCTCTCCCCGATATTTTTTTAACTTTTGCCCTTCTTGTTAATTTCTTTGATTTCCCTACCCTCTGCCCCTATCAATATACTAAATTGCCCTCATCTTTCCCACCTTCTTGTTTTTTTTTCAATTTTTACATGGTTTTTTTTTCAATTTTTTTCTTTTTCTTTTCGATTTCTTTTTTCGATTTTTCTTTTTCTTTTCGATTTTTAGATTTCTTTTCAATTTTTTCGATTTCTTTTTTCGATTTTTTCTTTTTTCGATTTTTTCAGTTTTTTTTTTCGATTTCTTTTTTTCGAAAAATGGAAAAATCTAAAAAAGAAATCGAAAAAAGAGAAAGAAAAAAAATAGAAAAAAGAAATCGAAAGGAAAAAGAAAAAAATTCGAAAAAAAAGAAATCGAAAAAAAGTCAAAAAGATTTTGAAAAAAAAAATCAAAAAGAAATTGAAAAAAAACCAGGAAAAAATCGGAAAAAAAACTGAAAAAAACTCTAAGTTTATAAGAGGGGTATTTTTGTCAATTTATCCCCCTTTTGTGCCATTTTGCTAAAAATTGTAAAAAAGTGCTCCAAATTAATTTTTTCTCTCAAAAGTGCTATTTAACCCAATTTCTCAATTTAATCATTTTACCATCCATAATGTGTCATTTAAACACAAAATTAATAAAGGGTGATGCAACTTAATAAAAAAGGGGAAAAAGTGCCATTCTTCAAAAATTCTCTATTTTGAGGGAGTAATTAGTAGTGGAGGAATGAAGGTTTGAATTTTCTCCCGAAATATTAGGGTACGAACAAAAACTCAATTTTGATATAATGAAATACTTGTAACTTCAATGTAATTTAACTGAACATCCAAATCTTTTAGGGAAAATATATATCTAAATGAACAACTCAATTTTTGAATGAAATGACCAATGTTAAACAAACATTGGTAGGAATCATCAACCGTTAAATTTTCAAGATAATTTTGGTTAATGGTTATACATATTTATTGTGTGAGCCATTGAGTATTGGAATCTATTTCGTAATTTTCTACTTGTTTAGTGTCGGATTCGGAAGAAAAGTATTTATTGATCGAGACTTTTCAGAAATATCCTCCAACTTACAAAAACATTAAAGATTGACCTTATTTTTCAATTGTTTTTGTACACTAAAAATCAGTAATATCCCAGGGGAAAAATGGCAATTAGTGTAAGTTTGATGCAATCTTTTCAAGTAGCAAAGCCTAAGCAATTTCATCCTTGGCTTCCTTCCAATAATCAAGCCTCAAGGTGATCAAAATATCTAAAATCCTACAACTTTTAGATCAATTATAGTTCTACGTATAGTCTAATCTTGTATGTTTCTTCCCTGTTTGGTTATGCATTTGCAGCCGAAAATCAGTCCAGGTTAGATGTGGAAGAGTGGGAGAACCTGGGAGTTACTATGAGCTGCTCGGTGTTTCGGGCAGCTCAAGTGCTCAACAAATTAAAGAGGCTTATAGAAAACTGCAGAAGATACATCATCCAGATATTGCTGGCCAAGAGGTACTTCTTCCATTAGAGTGTTAGCGTTTTAGAAATTATTATAATCGACTAGACATATCACATATAACGATATGGTGTCCTTCGTATTAGGGTCATGAGGTCACCCTGATGCTGAACAAAGCATACCAAGTTCTGATGAGTGAGGATCTAAGAAGGGACTATGATACTTCAATTGGTTATACAGGATTGAGTTTTGATCAAGAGACATCGAATTTAAGTTATAGCTCTTGGAATGGCCCAGTGAGATCCGAGGCCTTATTTGTAGACGAAAATACTTGTGTAGGTATAGCCACTTGACGAGATAATTGCGCAAATGGTCTATAGAGTTTGTGCAAATATCTCGCAACTTAACATATAACGTTGAATTGGTCTCATATCTATTCGTACTTCTTATTTTTAAGTGATTTCATTGATCTCAGGGTGTCAAGAATGTGTTCATCATGCTAGCAAAACATTTGTGATGGATGAAACTGTAGGTTGTGCTCGTGTAAGAGTTCAATATGGGGATGATGATTCGACCCTAATGGTAACACATCTTTTTCCTAGTCATTAAATTATCCATATGAAGGAATACTCGAATTAAAATTATCAAAGATATGAAAATCTAATCTAAAATCGAGGGTCGTCATGGACTCATGGCCAATAATCAACTTTGAAGTACAAGTTGGATGTCGATAATAGTTACATCTTCTACCTTTCTAATGAGTCTGGAACTTGAAGTTCAGAGCTAGAGATTGAAATATTTGTAGTTGACTAATAATATTGATTGTAGGGTGCAGTAGATTCATGCCCTGTGAACTGTATCCATTGGGTAAAGACAGAAGAGGTTGCAGCATTGGAATATCTAATGCAACCTCATCCGAAGGATGGATACGGCATCTTTGGACAGAGCTGGGAAAGACCCAAAAACGTCTTTGTGGCTGCCAAGTCTTTCAAAAACCAATCAAAAAGCTCCAAACCCAAAGGTAAAATTTAATTGCCTGCTTTTTTTCAATTGTCGTTTTAGTCATTTGGGCACAGATTAAATGAATTGAAAGGAACAAGATAGGTTTCTTGGGTTTTTTATTTTGTTCAAACAAAGGTTATAATATTTGCAGCACAGAAAAACCATATGGAAGAAACTCCAGCACAAGCCGAAGCAAGAGCAGACGCAAGTAAAAGAATGCAGAGAGAAGGTTTTCTAACGAATTGGAATTGGTTAATAAAGAACTTCTTTGGCAAATAATGTGGTTTGAGATTGAGGTTAATAATAGAGTATTAATTAGCATAAAAGCTTGAAGAAGAAAGGCATGCATGTATATATATTTATTCTGTTGTATATATAATAGCATCATATGTTGAAGGTTTCTATGCTTAAATATACTTATATCAATACAGACGCAAAATAAACATGATAAAAATAAGAGATAGAGATCCAAACTACATTAAGCCTTCTGACTAAGAGGCCGAGGACTCCGGCTCTGCATCAGTGTCGGGACTCAGGACCTTCCTCGATCAAAATCTGATCAGTGGACTGAGAAAAGTCAAAGAACGTAAGATAACGGATCGGGTCAATAACAGACTGAGAGGTATCAGAATAGTGCAGAGACAACAAACTCTTCACCAGCTCAGAGTCAACAGTGCAAGACCCCGTGTAGTTACTCGTGCTTGGGGTGGTAGCCTTTTCGATCTCTATTGCCACAGCGATGAGGGTGGGGAAGTGAACCCTTTTTACCAGATATTGTTCCTTCATAGGAGCAAAGAAATGGAAGAAAGGAGGATATTCTTTGGCATTGACGGCTTTGAGAGCTCGCTCTAGGGCTTCTGCCTCTTCTCTTACTCTCGGATCAAGCAAAATCCTGGAGTTAGTCAAGCACAGTGTCTCATGCATGATGCGGAAGTCGGTCATCTCAGACCAAGCTAGGATGCGCTTGATATATTTGCAGGCTCTGTTAATAACCTTATCCCCCTTACTACTGATAATTATCCTAGTGACAATGGTCCTCCTTAACAACAAGTTTGCTCCCAAAAACCGACGAAGATTTTGAGCTTTTTCAAACTCTACTGGGCAACTTATCCGGGAAGGATCGACTTCAAATATTGAAGATAAAGCCCGAATCCTGCTTTCCATAAAGTGTACATAATTTTCCCTAGTCAGATTCTTCAAAAGGATCATCACACACAAAGACCATATGACTGTCTGCTCATTACGAGTCAGGGGTGAAATAATAGGGGTAACGAAGTTGTCTTTAGCTTTAGATGGTAATTCAACTACCCTCTCAGAATAGCCCAAGTAGACAAATGCCTCCTCAAATCCCTTCGCCAGGCCAGGAGGCAATAAACAAATGACCGTCTTGAATAAGCCACACGAATTTGATACATTTGCCTTCACCAGTTCCCGCAGAGCCAAAGAGATGACTAACGCATCATCAGTCTTCAGAGTGTCCAGTTTGTACACAGTTACAGGTACAGTATGCATCGGGACCTTTGGGGTTTGACCTGAAGTGTTCCTATCAGCTCTAGGGACAACATAACTCCTATCAATCTCTTCAACACTTTCGATTATCTTCTTCCTTTTCTTTGTAGTTTGAACAACTAAAAGTCTACCATCCTCGTCAAAAGGGACATGGGTGTGTCCATCAGTTTTCTTTCTTTTAGAGCTCCCCTGTTAGCATAAAAAACAACTGGAAACTATAAGCTGCTATAACAAATATAAGACCAATGGGGAACCTGATCTGTTAGTGAATTTTTGGATGAACGGACTATTTTGCCTCCTTATATGAAAGTGTAATAATTGAGGAAGTTAAGTGGAGCGTAAGACTTTAATTTCATCCTTTCAAACATCATTGTTCTGATATGTGTATAATGTTACTCACGGAAAATACATGATCAATTATTACAACAACGGGATATCAACAAGTTTAAGGTAATTAAAAACAATCAAGAACGTATTCTTAGGAGGACCATAGTCACCACCAGGTCCCAACAATAACATGCAAAAACCCGACGGGAGGTGTGCCCTAAAAGGATCTTTGATGTTTAAATTGAAACAAGTAGGAGATCAGGTGCATCTACACCTAAAAGAAGTAGATGTGACTTGAATATATTATTACTATAAACTATTGGGGGCAAATGACATCTAGGTCCCCGAGTTTTATGTTAAATGTCAATTAGGTCCCTGAGTTTTTTATATTACCACTTTAGGTCCCTGAGTTATATCTTATATGTCAATAGGGTCCTCTGACATTAAATTAAATATATTATTGACCATTATACCCCTCTTTATAAATAACTCAACATTTAATTAATTTTTATCTAATAAAAATAATTTTTTTTTGTTCATAATTTAATTATTAAAATTTAATCAATAATACTAAAATTAAATTGATAATTATGAAAATTAAAAAGTATATATATTAACATCAACTATTCAATTTGAATACATAAAATTATATATAATATAATTATTTAAATTGCTAAGTTATCAAAATATTTTTATTATACAAATTTAATTAAGTATTAATAGTATATGGGGGTATAAAGGTAATTGAGCAACTCAAAATTGATGCAAGGACCTAAAATGGTAATATAAAAATCTCAGGGACCCAATTGACATTAAAGATAAAACTCAGGGACCCATATGTCATTCACCCTAAACTATTGGTCTATTGTGGATATTTAGGTAATGATCTTGTGACTTCTAAACTGGTGATCACACTAAATGCTCTGTCGACTCGATATATCCGTGTGTTGAAAGATGTCGAGTTTATCGATAATGAAGGAATCCCGATAGTAGATATATGAATTATCGGGGGACTAAAATATTCTTACGATGACAAGTTTCAACTTCTCTTAAAAAGAAGTTACACAATAAGAACAATCACATCGATTATTCTATAATTTTCAGTAAAATACACTTATCATCTCAATCAATATTCAAACTTTAATTAATTAAAATTATATTGGATTTAAGTATCTTATTGAAAATTTGAAACCATTCCAAAATAATAGCTCCCCAAAGAAATGTATGTTATCTCGTTTTCTTGGATTTAGTATTTAAAACTCAGTCAACTTATAGTAGTAGTTAATTTTCCTTAGAAAATCAATATAAAGCATTCTTTTTCTTGTTATTAAGCGCTCATCCAAAATAATCTAAATGAATTATAATTGATTATGCAAATGTTGTTGTCAATTGTCAAATAATTAAAATCAGAACAAATGGTTGTAATAATCACTTATATTTACAAAATGTTTCTATATATTATTTATGTTTCGAAATGTCTTTATCAATTACCTATGTGCCAAAATATATGTTACTTGGTATTGTACGTTAAATTTTTTATTAAGTGCACCGGGGTCAGTTATTTCATATTCGAAATTGATGGTGGATTATATCATAATTTTCTTTTCATTTTTTAATCCCAAAATATATTTTAAAAAATGATCCAAATAACCTTATTAACAACTCACATGTCCTTACACGATATTATTAATGATAAATCGACAGAATATGTAATAAATTGAAACATTTAAAAATATTAACAATTGACTAGAATATTTTAGAACATATATAAAGGACTAAAAATATTTTGTAAATATAGATATTTATTGTGGTGATTTGCCCTTAAATACTCTAAGTTTGGTGTGACATAAAAGGCTTTTTTTCATCTGGGCACCTGAACTTCTAATATTATAACAAGGCTTTTTTTCATCTGGGCACCTGAACTTTTGATATTATAACAAATAGGCACCTAATGAACTTTTTATAACAAGTAGGCACCTGGATCAAAAAATTGGCACCTAAACTTTTGTTTTTCAGATTTTTTTAAATTTCTCAGATTTTAAACTTTTAGATAGAGGGTAAATTAGTCACACCACACTTAAAACTAACTCAACCTAATTATAAAGTAACCCAACCTCAAATATTTAACTCAACCCCATTAAAAACATCATCTTCAACCTTACACCCCACCCCTACCCCACCCCCACCCCCACCCCCACCACAATCCAAAATCCTTTCAACTTCTTCTTCTTCATCCCTATCTAACCTAACCTCATATTTCTTATTTTTCTTCTCCTTTCTACCATTTTATACCCTTATTAATGAGGCCACCAAGAGGACATGGTTTCAGCGGCGGCGATGGTGGCGGCGGCTTTAGAGGGGGCAGAGACGGTGGCCGTGGGTTCAAGATGGTGGTGGGGGCGTTTTGAACTCAGTATAGTCAAATAAGTCTCCTCATCCTTCATATTCTTACTTCAAAAATACCCCAGTATAGTCAAATAAGTCTCCTCATTGAAATAACACCCCTTCTCTTTCATCTCCTTAATAACACTCCAAAACTCCTTCAAAGTCACCTTATCAGCATAAATTCTCAACACTAAGCTATAAATTAACGAACTTGGCTCGAACCCTTTAGAGGAGACAACCCAATTCAAGAACCCAGAAGCTCTTTTTGGATTCTTGTCAAGTTTCTTCAACACATACGTAACATTTTCATGAGATAATTGTGGGTTGGTTTCATTTAGATTTTGTTCAAGTTCTTGAGACCAATTGGGTGATGATAGTATAAGATTAACAAAGGGTTGTGGTTTTGATGAAAAGAAATAATTTTGATGGGTTCTTGAAGATGAAATGAAAGAGGAGGACTTTTGATGAAGTGATTTGAGTAGAGGCGAATTGAACTCAACATTCTAGAGGGGGCGTTTTGCTCATCGTAACTAAGGAATTGCCATGAATTGATGAAGATTGAAGTGAGATAGAGAAACAATCATTTGTGGGTTCTCAATTTCTCTTGCTGCATCAAACAATTTTGCTGTATATTTCTCAATTTTTCTTCTCATTTGTCTTGATGCATCAAACAAGAACTAATGTCAATTTCTCAATTTTGTTATAGTTCCTACTTTATTTTTTTACAAATTAATATTTAATATTTAAAATCGAGGCTATTAATTAAGGATAAATACTTTCTGAAGTTGCACTTGAATTTTGTCCTAAAAATTTGATGCCTGAAATCTTTTTCGAATTGGCACCTGAACTTTTTGTATTTTTTCGTCCAAGATGTCATATTTTCAATATGACTAACTTGCCCCTGGGTTAATGATTTTAAAATCTGAGAAATTCAGAAAAATGTGAAAAATAAAAGTTTAGGTGCCATTTTTTTGGTACAGGTGCCTACTTGTTATAAAAAGTTCATCAGGTGCCTATTTGTTATAATATCAAAAGTTCAGGTGCCCAGATGAAAAAAAGCCTTATAACAAATAGGCACCTGGTGAACTTTTTATAACAAGTAGGCACCTGAGACGAAAAATTGGCACCTGAACTTTTATTTTTCCCTTTTTTCAAATTTTCGCAGATTTTAAAATTTGATATGGAGGGCAAAATAGTCAAATTACACCTAAATCTAACTATAGCTAATATTAACCTAATCCAACATCAACCCCATCCCCAATTTAACCCCACCGGCCACCCCCATCTAACCACATCCCTCATTAATATCTAATTGCCCATCATCCACCCACGATCATCATTCTTGAACCCATCCCCCATAATTTGGATGCTATGTATAATATCGAGATTGGAGCGAGATTTGGACTTATGCTAATGTTTTGAAAGAGGAATCGTTAAAGAAGAAAAAGGAAAAGAGAAATTGCTAAAAAGAAGAAAGAATAGTGGAGTTGAAAGAGAAAGAGAAGGAGAAGGGTGAGGTTGAGAAGCCTGCTTAGAAGAGGGAGTTGATTGATGAGTTAGAAGGGGAGGGGGCGAAATATAAATGGGGAGGCTCCGATTAGCCATTTTTTGACAAGAGAAAAGCTTTCTCTTTACTCCCTCTCCCCCTCTTTTCTCCCCTCTGCCTCTCTCAGATTAATAACTTTTACTCATTTTTCATAAGCTTTTATTTTAATATTCTTAATATATTTTGTTCACTAAGCAACAACGATGGCTAGCGTCAATTGCAATATCAGCTTCGAAGAGATTAAGAATGAGACTGTGGATTAGTCAACCCTCATCCGAAAAAGTTTTGCAGGCAATTTTTTTGACAACACAATAAAAAAGTTGCAAACTTTTCTCTAAATTACTGAATCTTGGCCAAAAAAGATTGGGAAGGATGGAGATTGGGAAGCAGGTTTCAAGTTTGATTGTATTTTGATGTTGAATGTTGGTGATTTTGTTCGAATTTTGATCTTGATATGTTGGTGAAGTTTGGACTTTTATTATGGTTTTTTTTTATTTGGGTACCTGAACTTTTCTGTATATTTTTTCTCATATTTTCAATATGACTAACTTGCCCTTGAGTTAAGGATATTAAAATCTGCGAAAATTTGAAAAAAGAGAAAAACAAAAGTTCAGGCGCCAACTTTTCGTCTCAGGTGCCTACTTGTTATAAAAAGTTCACCAGGTGCCTATTTGTTATAATATCAGAAGTTCAGGTGCCCAGATGAAAAAAAGCCGACATAAAATGATGGACAAATACAAAACATCCTCAAAACACATAAATTTGTTCTTTTCAATATTCTGAGGTCGGCACGTCTTCTAATGCAAGCGATGGAACAAAGTAATTGCATATGGATGCTGATTACTTAGTTTTGTCGATTCACACAATATAGAGTAGGACATCTTAGCTACCAAATGATGAATAATATTTGATGGTACACTTTACTTCAACTGCTTTATAAAAATACTAGCAACTTTATTAGTTATTACTCGATTCATTAGTTTATTAGTTTGGTGGTGTCGTATCCATCTACCAACAAATTTGAAAGATATTAAAGTAAGGTCATATTTTGATCATTTCTTAAAGAAAATGCAAGTTTAGTTAGTTATCAGTATAAGTGTATGTCGACGGGTTAATTAAATATATAGTTTAAAGAAAAAAGCTTTTACTTATAACATGTATGAAGATCATGAATTCAAAATTTAATGTATTGTTATTTATATATATATAAAAAAAGTGTATATCGACTAAATATCTTGCATACTGCTTTACACTGTAGTTGCTTTTGTTACTTGATTCTCTCTATGAAAACTCACTTAGTATTATACTTCTATTACTATTTCATTGTACTTTTTTTATTGACTTCTGATTTATATATCTCAATAATGTATATGTGATTCCACTAATCTCACTCTCATGCAAAAAGTTAATTATAATCTATTTGGGCATTTCTAGATTGGCCTATTCAAGATCAGTAGGTGTCTTATTCAATGTAAGCTAGCTAGCTAGTTCCTTTTAAAATTTCAAACAAAACAGAGAAATGAGCCTCAAATATACTCCCTTCAATAAAAATATATATTTCTGATATTTCAAAAATATTCAAAAATAGTGTTTTTTACATAAATTAATGCATAATATATCACTTTTTTTATTTACATAAAAAAAATTCAAAATAAATAATTATTATTTCATACTTAAATGGATATATGGAGTATTAATGATTGACTTATAGGGGTGTAGATAGAAATTTTAAATGCATTAAATATTCTTTAATTTGTGTGAAATTTCTATAAAAATATTTTTTTTTGAATTTGAGGGAGTATATTTCGATAAAAATCTAAAAATTTAGATTTTGGGGAAGATAATAGGGGAGGGGTTAGTGTCTTATCTTTAATATTCTGATATTTCAAAAATATTCAAAAATAGTGTTTTTTACATAAATTAATGCATAATATATCACTTTTTTTATTTACATAAAAAAAATTCAAAATAAATAATTATTATTTCATACTTAAATGGATATATGGAGTATTAATGATTGACTTATAGGGGTGTAGATAGAAATTTTAAATGCATTAAATATTCTTTAATTTGTGTGAAATTTCTATAAAAATATTTTTTTTTGAATTTGAGGGAGTATATTTCGATAAAAATCTAAAAATTTAGATTTTGGGGAAGATAATAGGGGAGGGGTTAGTGTCTTATCTTTAATATATAAAATTATCTCATATATATATGTTAAGTTAGTATGAAATATGTTCCCAAAAAATTAATAATTGTGTATTTTCTTTTTACCTTCTTGAAATGGGTTTAGGGATTATCCAGAAAAATACTACCTCCGTCCCTAAAAGATTGTCACATTTTGACTTTTGGTGGTCAACAAAACACGATTTAAAACATAAATATCTATTACTCTACGTGCAAAAAAATTATAAAAAATTGATATTTCAAAAATATATATTGAGACGCATCTAACAAGGTCCTACAAGACTATATTATTTCTTATCGTTTAATGAGAATTCATGATCAAATTTTGTTATGTTTGACCAACAAAAGTCAAAATGTGACAATCTTTTAGGGACGGAGGGAGTATATTGTATCCTGAAAAAGAAGGAATCACATTGAAATAAAACTCATAGTTCAAAGGCCAATTGACCAAAAACATATATTATAAAAATTAAATGGGCAATAAATTTTAACTTTCTTCATAATTTTTTTTCCAAGGAAAGAGGATATATAATAAACTCCCTCATGCATACCACATTAACCTTTTCACTAGAGTGAAATGCACATGAAACATAGGAGTAGGTGAATGAGGGCTAATTATCGAAAAGAGTTGATAAGATCCGATTCAGAAGATTGATTTCCATAATATTTCACTCTAAATCTATATACCAAAATCAAACTTAAATTGTGAAAAATTATCCGTTGTTAATAGGATGGGGATTCCCGATTCCCTAAACATACCTCCACATATTTCACAGAAAATTTATTACATGTACATATGCTCCTAAATGGGATAAGTTTGTTAATAATCTTGGTCCTCCTCCAAGGCTCCAACTGTAGCTATAAATGGGGAGTGGTGCGAAACCTGCAACACACGCAACGAACCTATCTGTCTCACTCCTCTCCTAAATATTTTCTCATCTTTCCAAAATACACTCACTTTAAAAAAAAGATCCACCTCTTATAATAAGTCTAAACCAAAACTTCTAAATTAGTAAAAGACCACTTAATCACTAAGTGATGATATTTTTTCCTAAATATACTCACTTTTATTTTTGTAAATTAGCAATAAGATGAGTTTCTAATTCAGGATCTTCTGGTCATTAGTAACAGCTTTTTCTACTAGGCTATCCGATTAACGCCTAAATATACTCACTTGAGTCTATTTATTGGTTCGTTTGGATTGTGGTGAATTTAAGTGAAATTTATCATTCATTCCTTTTAAAACCAAAAAATAAATAAAAATCAAGGTTAATGTAGTTTAACACATTCAGTATCATTCTCCCTCAAATCATTCACCCCTAAATCGGAAGATAATGTTAGGTTAACGAATTAATTTTATTATTATTATAATATCAAACTAAAATACCCACTAATAATATTTCCCTCCATCAATATAAATTGCCTCCTCTTTTTTTCTTGCGTACTGCTTCTTAGCGGCTCATTCTTTCTTGTTTGATATTTGTGGTAATAAAAAAATCACTTTTTTCTTCTTTTCAATTTCAATCCGTGGGTACATAAGGATATAAATAGAGGGAATAGAAAAATCGAGGTAATAGAAAAATCACATATGTTCTTGCCGCCTCTTTTGTTGTTGAACATATTTGTGTTTAGCTAATGTTTTTATTCTAATCAATACTATATATAATGCCTAAGGCTAAAAAAAAGCCACATTGCAATTCCTCGTTCTTTTGATTAAAAATTTATATAAACAATAACTACCCATTACTCACAAAAAAAAAACTAATCAATTCAATTTTCATTTTTTAATGAGAAAATAAATAAATACAGTATTTTTTTTTACCATGTTTTATATTTTGTGAGAACCAATATTTGTAGTTTTATAATAGTTTCACCTATATTCCCATACATTTCTCTTATTTTTAAATGTTTACCCTCATCTAAATTTACCCCTGTCCAAACGGACCATATAATTATAAACCTATTTATGACTAGTAAAGGTAACTCCAAGGTTTTAGCCCTTTTGCATTTTGATCATATTTAAAGTATGAGAACTATTGTAAATATTTAATTTTACATAAAAGATTTTGTTATTTAGAAAACGCATCATTACAAAGTTAATTTCATCGTGTAAACTATTGGAAATTTCTTATATTCTAGACCTTGTTTTTTTAAAATAGTTATGGAATTTAAATTAGAACATGAAATGAAAGAGTTTTCAATATTTTATGTATTAATTAATCATTGAGAGTATATAACAAACTTATTTTATAATCAATTTTTTTTATTGAATACCTCAAAATTAATGACTTACTATTTTCTCTCGATAAGTTGCTGAAATGATGTTCAGTAAAAATCGTCCTGACAACCATTAAAAACGATTATCTCTAATTAGTTTAAATATATATATCATATACTACTACTTATATTTGTTTTTAATTTCAACAAAAATATATATTTTCATACTCTAATTTAAATTTTAAAATCGTTCACAAAAACAATGTAAGAAAATTTAAGAATTTACCTCAACTACTACTCCCACTACTATACGAGTGTGACACTTTTGTTTTTGCTGTTCATCAAAATGTTGAATATTTCAGTTGACTACAGGTCAAGCAAACCTCTCACTTTATTCTCAAACAAAGTGTGATTCTTGAACTATTTCTAAGGCAATATCACGAGCTTCTTGATCTCGTCCACGATCTTCTCATCATCTCGTTTTTGCTGCATATTTTTTTTAATCCTCCAAAAAATACTCACTTTTTTGGTATATTAATTTTATCTCGAATTTGTCAACTCTGCTTCATTTGTACTTTCAAAATAAATATCTGAAACTTTAATGTCCAAATTATTCAATTATACTAACATACCCATCAGAGTGTACTCACAGAATCTTACATTATCTGCCACTTTTTATTCAAGAAAGTCAGGAACATACAGTACTTGGCAAGTAAAAAAAATCGTAGGGAGTATTATTATTTTTAGTTTGAGGCTTGTCATTGTAAGGACTCGAACCTGATAACTGTCAGTGTGAGTAAATAATTAGGCATTTGTCGTTGTAGTTTAGATTGTTGAAGTATTTAAATGAAATGAGTGGAAGTTTTGAGTGGAAAAGATGAAAAGAAGGCAAAATTCTGGAAAATTTGATCCAAGATGGAAAATGAAGAGGCTTTTTGTGGTGATTTTGGTGGGTTTTTGTTTTGGATTTCTTCTGTTTATGGAGATGCAATATAGTGGAATCAGGTCATTGAGTTGGATATCTCCACCAATAGTTCAGAAGCCGAAAATCGCCTTCTTGTTTATAGCTAGGAATCGGCTGCCTCTTGAGAATGTTTGGGATGCATTCTTTAAGGTAGTTTTACATGTGTTGTCTGATTAGGTGTTGTTACCACTGTTTTATTATATTTTCACTTTTGCTCAACTTTCAGTTGAAGTCTAGTTGGAATATATGTTGTCTTTTAGTAGGTATAGTTTATATAGTTGCTGCATTATTATCAAACACATAGTAGTATGAAGACTCTTACTTCTAAGCTTAGTCTCCACATTATCATAGTTATGTTATGAAATAAATTTATTTGTATTTAGATTCGTTTCTGTTGTTAATAGTTTTGATAGGATCTTGATTGTTAAGTCCTCTGGTTGTGTACCTTAAATGTTCATTTTAGGTTTAATGAAACTTCTTAGCCTGGCAATTTCGATAGCTTGATTCCCTCGTCAGGTATTTATACTCTGTATAAGACAAGATTATTGTAGTGGTAGCTTTAAAAGGAGGACAACATAATTTTGTTTGCTGATGTCTGGTCTCTCTACCTTTTGTATCTGCTTATATTCTCTTCGCTGATTTTGATTTAGGGGTCATGAAAATGTGATACATTTATCACGGGGTAGCATGCATTCGGTAGATGGTTCCTTACTGTATCAGTTTAAAACTGGTCAATGCACTTAATAAGGTTGAAACATCCATTCATTGTTGACAGAAATGTACATTTCTTTTCAGGGTGATAATGAGAGTAAATTTTCAATTTTTGTTCACGCGAGGCCTGGCTTTACGTTTAATAAAGCTACAACAAGATCAATGTATTTTCTGAACCGCCAGATTAATGATAGTGTGCAGGTATTGTTCATTCGGTTTTATGGTCTCTAGGATTTAGTGGCACTGCTTTAATGAGATATAGTGACTCATTCACTTTATAATCTTGGTTGTATTATGAGAAAGCCATGTTACACTCATATAAATGTTCTGGAAACTTATATTCTAGTAATAAATGTTTGAGTTCTAACATTGCTCATTATGAAATACTTTCGGGTAACTACAGCCGATTAAGGCTTTTTAATCACATTTGGCGATATTATTTGATTGTTATTTGTACCTGTCTCTTGATTTCTATATAGTTATGTTCAAATTTATACTTATTTACTTGTTTCAAGCGTGCCTACCATCATTAACCATCCTGCACTAAGAGAATTAGCTACATATAGAATGTTGTCACACGTTTGATACTTTGAGGATGTTAGCATTGGCTGTTATGGCTAATAATGTCTGCATATAAGACGAAATCTGCTGTTTTCCTTTGACCTTATTACAAAGGCTATCTTGAAAGTAGGTTTTTTCTGGAGAGATGAGTCGAGCCAAACATTTACGTCCGTCTCTGCCCTCATATATGAAGTTATCTTTAGCCTCATCTCTCTTCCGCAATTTTTAGTTCCTCGTAACATTTGTTATATATATATTAATGCATAGTGTATTGTTCAAGTCAAATAGTATACATAATTTGCATTTCCATTTTCAGGTGGATTGGGGTGAAGCAAGCATGATCCAGGCGGAGCGTATATTGATTCAAAATGCTCTGATAGATCCTTCCAATGAGCGGTTTGTTTTTCTTTCTGACAGGTTGGTTTTGACTTGCAATCATGTGTTTTTTCATAGTTTTGTATTTTGAGTTAATGCGAGGTGACCATTTATCACTGTGCATAGAAGCTTAATGGATTGTGAGTATAACCTTATCATTATTATTTCAGCTGCATACCCTTATATAACTTCAACTACACTTACAATTATATTATGTCAACATCAAAGAGCTTCGTGGACAGGTTAGCTAATCGATGCACTTCATTTGTTCCTAAAAAAAAAATTCTCTACTTGAATAGAAAGACTTTGGGTATAGCATTCTCCAGCTTAAGTAAGGGTACTGCAGAAAATGCCTCAAGTCTAAGCTTCTTTAGCAAGAATATTAACTAATTTTCTCACTGTTGGAGCAGCTTTGCAGATACGAAACAAGGTCGATACAATCCCAAAATGCATCCTGTGATTCCTGTTGAATATTGGAGAAAAGGATCCCAGGTATTGTTTCACTTGCCTGACGAGACCAATAAGTTACTCAAAGTAATATAGTTGAAAATGGGAAGAGTTGACGATTGGAAAACAACAAAAACTTGTTCACTTTTTTAGCTGACATCAATATCTGATTTTTTTCTCTTTCGCTGATTTTTCTTGTAGTGGGTGGTTTTGAACAGAAAGCATGCTGAGATTGTTATGAAGGATGATACTGTGTTTCCTCTGTTTCAATTGCACTGCAAGGTGAGTTAACTATTCACCTGACAAATTTGTTTCCTTTAACTTTCAGGAAAGGAACGTATATAATTTTGTTTTAGTAATGTTTCTTTGTTGCATGTCGTAACTGTGGCTTCCCATATATATTGTAGTTACCTATGTAGAGCTTCCAAATTCTTATGGATATAACTCATTTCTTGATTCTAGCTCTCTTCCATCTATCACATGCTCATATGTTGGATTCGTCTTTAGATCAATGATTTACTGACAATATGTATAACACTCTTATTTGATTGCTTTGTTTATAAAAGCTTTGTCTCTTTGTACTGAATGCTGACTAACTGAAAACATATTTAATAACTGTTCAGACGAAGACACTACCAGAGTTTTGGCGACAACACTCTGGTGTAAGTACTCTCCTATCTTATCTATACATATTTTAATTTTCTTGAGACCATAGTGCAAAAGCAAATTGTCATATTACTCTGTATCTGCAGCCTGTTGATAATTCAAAAGAGCACAATTGTATACCAGATGAACATTATGTTCCAACCTTACTTGCTGTAAGTTGAAAGCCTGGAGAATTTCGTATGCGTGCTTATTGTTCTTTGGCCTTCTCCCTTTGTCCAGCCCTTGAAAAAATAAATTTACTTTTTAAAATATTCTATTTGATAATTCCCCCTTGTCTGCATGCTTTCTGATTTATATGTTCTGACCTCCATTGTTCATTTTAGCAAAAACATCTTGAAGGTCAAATTGTGAGGAGAACTGTAACTCATACTTCATGGGATCTTTCATCTTCCAAGAATCATGAACGAAGAGGTTGGCATCCAGTGACTTACAAGCTAGTTGATGCTACTCCTGCACTAATCCAATCCATCAAGGTGTGTGATGTGTCGTCATGCGTTTATTATATAACATCGTACGTAAAGAATTTACTTCAATGTATGTGATTCATGTTTGGAAGCGTAAAAACCTCTCAAGTGAAGAATCTATAAAATCCTGTTAAAGTGAACTTCAACATGCAGGCGGTAGATAACATCTATTTTGAGACCGAGTACAGAAGGGAGTGGTGCACCAGCAAGGGAAAACCTGCACCATGTTTTCTTTTCGCTAGGAAGTTCACTAGGCCTGCTGTTCTACGGCTTCTTAACACGGTAAAATTCATTTTTCACTGCCTTCACATTCAAACAATGAGCTATAAGTTGCTGCCTGTAATTGATTTCCATGATGTTCATACAGTCTGCACTTTCTGTTCTCCCTGAAGAAACTGCCCAAGCCTGACAACGCGTCGGATGGTATACCAGATAAATAGCGGAAATAAATCATCTATTACACTTTGTGTGTTACACTATGTTAATAGACACTGTCACACAACGTGTAATAGAGGATCTGGACTCGTAAGTCGTACATAACAGCAGATTATGAGAAATGTTACGGGGGCTGGTTGTCCGCCCACGGCTATGAGGTGATTGTAGATGTATGTACCCTTGTAGAGTTGGATATAAACACAATAACACGCACTAGCATATCATTTTTTCGTCTAAATAAGGAGTTATCAGAGTAGAGGGAGGGGTGATAACATGATGTATATTGTGTAATTTTTTTCCTAGAAAGTGTAATAGATGATTGTCATTCTTATGAAATACTTATTATTAAATATAATACCGATACCAACAATTTTTCGTCTAAATAAGGAGTTAGAGATGTTTTCGGTTCGCTTCAGACGACAAAATCGATCGAACCGAAATTTACCGACTTGATAGGAAAAAAATATGACATCGAACCGAAATGGTGCATAAAAGTTTAACACTGACAAAAAAGTTTCTATTTTTGGTCTTGGCATAAACCACTAAACATAACCGACTATATGTATTGTTTGAAATATTTATATTTGTGATATTTTTTAAAAATTATACTTAATTTTGACTTTAAAAAAAATATTATTTACATAATTTATTAGTTTAAAAGTAGTCCAAGTGTCTCAATAAAAAAAGACTCACTTTAAAGTCCAACGTTATAATACTTTATTCCTAAATTGATTAAGGACAAAATGAATATTAATTTTGTTGATGGGTATTTTGAAAGAGGTGAATAAAAAAGAAAAGTGAAGGTAATCATAAATGCCTTATTTTATAATTTTTGTTTTCTGATAATTATATTTTGATTTTATTAATTATTTAATTCGTTTGTTTTTTGCATTCAATTAGATATAAATAAGCAAGTTTGTGTTTCTTAAAATATGTTCTACTATCATGAATGTATTTTTCTTTTATTTTTGAACGTTAACCATGCAAATCGCACAAGCAAATACTTGATCCAAAATGTGACGTATAGTCTCTATTTAATTTGAAATTGTGCACTTTTATTTTTTGTTTGTTTCAAAGCCAAAAAACTTACCGAACCGAACCGATTTTGTCTCAAAACGAATATCAACCGAACCGATCCATGTAGTTAAAAAGCCAATAAAATCGATTTCGCACAAAAAACTCGGAAAAAATCGATTGAACTGAACCCTAATTACGCAAGTTCAATCACAAATCAATCTAACCTCTTCTTTTCCCATTAATTTAGTTTTATTATTAATAATAAATATCATATTAATGAATCAAACCTTTTTCGGATTTTTTTTCAAGGAAGTCTAATCTCTTCCAACAACATTAAAAGTTCCTTGATCAAGCAAATTGTAAATTGAAAAATGTATTCCATATATATATTGGCTTTCGCTTTTAAGGTAGATTCAATTGAAGTAGCTGAGAACTTGGTTCACTTTTAAGAAGGAAGTAGGGGCATATCATCGAACACCTGTTAATCAATTCGAAGTACAACTCTACAACGTGTCACCAAATCGAAATCAAACTACAAACCCACGTGGCGTAACCTCCACGCATACATATTCCACCTCCCAAATTCATTTCCCACCACCAAAACCACCTCTCCGCCACCACCAAAAACCGCCACACACATGACCCGTTTGGCCAAACTTTTCTCCACTTCCCATACCCCTCTCCAAAATGCGGGGCCTATGGCCTGTTTGCTCAAGACCCGGTCGGTGCTCCGGTTCAGTGGACCGGACACGATCAAATTCCTCCAAGGACTACTAACCAACGACGTTAAACGCCTCGGTGAGCCGCCGGAAGAGAGCAACGCTTCTTCTCCGGCTGCTACAGTGAATGCTCCAACCGTGTCGTATCCTCCTGTTTATTCCGCTATGTTGACTGCCCAAGGGAGGTTCTTGTTTGATATGTTCATTTATAGGCCTCCTCGGGCCGAGGAGAAGCTTGAAGGGGGAGGGTCCGGACCTGGCCCGAAAGCGGAGGGGGTTGAGTTGTTTGCTGATGTTAATTGTTCTGTTTTGGATGAGCTCTTGGTTACACTAAAAAGGTAATCTTTCTTATTCTAGTGCACTTGAGTAATAGTATCTTGATCTTTAAAGATTGTCGAGTTTTGAATTTTGATGGTTGACTCAACTCGAATGTTTTTATGTAGGTTAGCATACCCTCGTCGTTGAAAGATTGTATAGTTTTGAATTGTGATCTCGAATGTTTTTATGTATGTTAGCAATTTAACATAATAGTGGGTGGAAATAATAAAATGGATAATATTTTCATGATAATGTTGTTTATCAATCAATGAGGTAAAGTTTGTTAATTTGGACTATTGCAAATCGAACTCGGACAATGTTTTGGCCATGGTGGTAGTGTGATACATGATGTCTTCCATTCCCAATTTCTTGATGGCGCATTTTGTTAAGCTATTGTATTTTGTACTTCTGTATTTGAATTATTGTGGTGTAGTTTCTTCATCTAAATGTTTTCGACGATTTGTGTTTGTAAAACTTTTGGAATGCGAGTTTAGAGATCAGTGGAATTCGGTGGACATGAAAGAAAGGGAATTTAACAATTGAGCGTGTCATATTACAGTATAGTACTTTCTTTCGGTAGAGGATTGATTGATTACATATCTGGTGAAACAGATACAGATTAAGGTCTAAGGTTGATATTGACTCCGTGGCAGAAGAATTCGCTTGTTGGCAAAGGTTTGGTAAGAGTCTTTCTCAGAAGACCTCATTTGAGGATGAACCTGATGCTGCTGGTCTTGGTACGGGTGCTGGAGTTGATAAAGCTGGGGCATCATCTGCACGGTCTGACAATTATGGATGGCGATGGTATAAGGATCCGAGGTTAGATTGCCTTGGGTTTCGAGGCATCTTTCCTTCCAATATAACGCGTAAGTTCATATCTATTTGATGAATCTATCTGTACCGATTACAATGTACTGAATGCCTCTCAGATTGTATAGTGGAGGACTCTTTCGTTTTAATTTAATTATCCTCGTCTAGTCTGATTTTGTACTTGGTGATTCAAATTGCAGCACCATTGGTTGAGGCTGATAAGGAAACTGTTGAAGAAAATTATCTTCTCTGGAGACTGGAGAACGGGGTTGCTGAAGGCTCTCTAGAAATTCCGAAAGGTGTTTTTCTCCTTTTCAGGTTCATTATGTCAGAGTAGTAAGCACAATGTATAATTCAGTTCAGACAAGCGAGTAAGAGTTTCTAGAGGCAATTAATATAAAAGGCAGATGTTTTCATAACTCATCCATCTCACTGCAAGATAATTCGTTGTTTTCTCAGGAGAGGCAATACCACTGGAATATAATCTGGCTGGCTTAAATGCGATCAGCTTTGACAAAGGGTGCTATGTTGGCCAAGAACTCATTGCCCGTACGCATCACCGTGGAGTAATCAGAAAGCGATTGGTTCCTGTAAGGTTTACAGATGACAATGGGAATGGTATGCCTCATATCACACAACTCTTTCCTATCAAGTTCATTTCAATATACCACCTGTCATTCTCAAGTATAGTTCTTTCATATATCAGATGTGGGCCAGAAAGTAGCATCGAAATCAGAAATAATTGATGCAGCGTCGAAGAAAAAGATTGGAACCATCACCACTGCCCTCGGATCGCGTGGTCTGGGCATTGTGCGCATAGAAGAAGCTTTTAAAAACACGAGTCCGCTGGCTATTCAAGGCCAGGAAGATATCAAGGTCGAGGTGATTAGACCCGAATGGTGGCCATCCGAATGGTTTTTAGATCATCAACAAACTGCTGCTGCATAGGCCGCTGTCCAAGTTATAGAAGTATGGTAGCTTGGAATTGCCACTGTGCTGTTTGTAAGTTCTTGTAACTTGAGAAAGGAATATATGTGTTCTGTAGTTGTACCTGCGTTAATTCACCAAATAAGTGAAACATTTGGAAATAAATCTACAAGTCTTTTAGAGTTGGGCTAAATGTCATCTTTATTTATTTTTAGCTGATGTAGTCTCATACTTTCCAAACAGCTGAATACAAACACTCAGTATATTCCAATCAGTTTTGTTATTTTTTGTGAGTATTTGATTGTGTTTAGGCTTAGTTTGTGTTTTTATTAATTTTACTTGACTATGCTATAATAATATAATTGACTCATCTTTTAATTGATTTTTTGGTTAAATAGATGCTTTGGTTCACCAAATATAGAACCACATTGAGACCTAATCAATGAATGTTACTACTAGCAAGGTTATGTTGTATGCAGAGCTGTTTTTGAGCGAGCTGGGTGTCATCATACCTGGATTGACTCGAAACTTGATGTGTCTTCAGACTTTGAATTGAATCGAAACTGGATACCCAAATTGACTCGGTATTTGAAACGACTCGAAACGGAATTGATTGTATGTCAAACAGGCAATCAAGAACTTAATACTTGTCTAGAATCATATACATGAATGATGGAACTTAAGATTGTGATCTAAAACACACCAATTAGTATTCAAAACAACATGAGGCAAAACATCGACTAAACTAGTTCAAACCAGGCGTCCAGGCCACTGAGTGGCTCAACTGAACTTTCAGGACCAATTCCAATGCTAAAACACAGACATTATCACACATCAAACAAGGAAATAGGGAAGGGGGAGGGGAGATGAGGGTGCTTGAATTTAGCAAATTCGATATTCTAATCTTCCTGCAGATCTTCGTCTTCATCTTCATAGTCATAACCTTCTTCATCAGCTGTAGCATCTTGATATTGCTGGTACTCAGATACCAAATCATTCATGTTGCTCTCGGCTTCGGTGAATTCCATCTCATCCATACCCTCTCCTGTATACCAATGCAAGAAAGCTTTCCTGCGGAACATGGCAGTGAACTGCTCACTTACCCTGCGGAACATCTCCTGAATGGATGTTGAGTTTCCAATAAAAGTTGAAGCCATCTTCAGTCCAGTTGGTGGAATGTCACAGACGGTAGACTTCACATTGTTGGGTATCCATTCAACAAAGTATGAAGAGTTCTTGTTCTGCACATTAATCATCTGCTCGTCCACTTCCTTGGTACTCATTTTGCCACGGAACATGGCTGATGCAGTTAAGTAGCGACCATGGCGTGGGTCAGCAGCACACATCATATTCTTAGCGTCCCACATCTGCTGGGTAAGCTCAGGAACAGTGAGTGCCCTGTATTGCTGAGACCCGCGAGATGTGAGTGGAGCAAATCCAACCATAAAGAAGTGCAGACGAGGAAATGGAATGAGATTCACAGCAAGTTTTCGAAGATCAGAGTTGAGTTGGCCAGGGAAACGAAGACAACAAGTCACACCACTCATGGTAGCAGAGATCAAGTGATTCAGGTCTCCAACTGGTCAAGTATAGAATTGTTAGCACCCTAACCAAGAATGCACATAACAAATACACAACCTGGAAACAAGATCTACGATCAGCATCAACAAAAGAACTTACAGCTTGGGGTGGTGAGTTTAAGGGTTCTGAAGCAAATATCGTACAAGGCTTCATTATCCAAAACCATGCACTCATCTGCATTCTCAACTAGCTGGTGGACAGAGAGGGTAGCGTTGTATGGCTCAACAACAGTGTCGGAAACCTTAGGTGATGGGAACACTGAGAAAGTAAGCATCATTCTATCCGGGTACTCTTCTCTAATCTTAGAAATGAGGAGTGTTCCCATTCCTGAACCTGTTCCACCTCCCAAAGAGTGGCATACTTGAAAACCTGAAATTAGGCAAAAGCTCGGATTCAGTAAGTTGCAAACCCATATATCTGCAATCTGCTCATGCTGAAAGCAACACGCTGAGAATTCTATTTTCAGAATTTCCTGGCCTGAATAATTTCAGAAGCACTATATACACAAGAACTTCACAAAATTCTAACACCTTATTATCTTCCTGCAGGAACATACAAAGATCCTCAAAACAATGTGGGCAATTCTTTTCAACAAAAGTCAAAGACAATCTTTGCAAAGGCAGACGATAAGATGGCTACTCGAATGCTCAACTAGTGATACTGAACTGTCGACTAGCTCTATTAATCAGAGCTTTTAAGTTAATATTTAAAACACACAATTCCTAGACAAAAAAGGGATCTACTTCCAATTTGCATATCAATAAATTTTGCTAAGGTTGTAACTTGTAACAATAAATTCAATATTTTAACGTTAATGTCAAAAACAAAGCTCAAATGTAACATAATTCGAGTTTAAGTAAAAAACAAGTGTAAAATTTAAGATTTGCTAATCACCTGAGAAAACAACAAGCCTTATAGAAAAGTAGACACACAAACATGCACAAAACACCAGATCTAGTACGCATAAAGACACTATCAATAATTGGAAGTGCTTCAAATTATTGGAAGTGATCATACAAACAAACAATATACTCCTATGTTGGAACAACACCACTATATACTCCCTCCATCCCTAAATGATTGTCCATTTTTATATCCAATGCTTAAAATTAACAACTTTGTTAACTTAACATACTTTTTAAAGTCTTAACTAACAGAAACAACTTCGATGCAAATGAAAATTACCATATCAACGATAAAACACCTTAAAAGTAATAACATTTCAATATACACGTACACAAATACAAATACCAACTCCATAATCTAGACAACTCAACAATTTTCTCAGCATACCTTGAAGACAGTCACAATTCTCAGCCTCCTTCCTCACCACATCAAGAACTGAATCAATCAACTCAGCGCCTTCAGTATAATGCCCTTTAGCCCAATTATTTCCAGCACCAGACTGCCCGAACACAAAATTATCAGGCCTGAAAATCTGCCCGTACGGCCCGGATCTAACACTGTCCATAGTCCCGGGTTCAAGATCCATCAGAACAGCGCGTGGCACAAACCTCCCACAGCTAGCTTCGTTGTAGTAAACATTAACGCGTTCAAGCTGCAAATCATTCTCACCACGGTACCTTTACGACATATTTAGTTAATTAGTAGTCGTGTTCGGATTATCATTCATAAATTTTAAATTTCGTTTAACTATAGAACACATATAAAACTAACCCATAAATCACAGTTACCTTTATTTTTTCAATGTAATAAATATAGAATTACGAGACCATTTTTCATTTATGCCATTTTACCCATAACAACGATGTTTTTTTTTTCTAGAATTATTTTGGATGTTGGAGTAAATAGGTACCTTCCAGTAGAATCGATGCCGTGTTCTGCACAAACGACTTCCCAGAACTTGGCTCCGATCTGGTTACCACATTGGCCACCTTGAATATGCAATATTTCACGCATTTTGATTTTGGTATGAAATATCAACAGGCTTTTTAGTGAGAGAAAGTAGAGAGAGTGAAGTAGTTGAGTAAGGGAGATGGAATTTATGGGAAAGGGGTTGAGGTGGTTTATATTTCGTTATAACTGATCATTTTTGAATTTTCAATTTTGTTTTGGACCATGAAAATCTAGTTGGCACGGCACATGACATTAGGGAAATTAGTCGAATAGCCTAGTGGAAAAGACTTTTTCTAGTGACTAGGATTCAACGAAAGAATCATTAAAATTTTAATGCAAGTCAAGTTAGGATGTGAATATTGAAAAATTTTCATTTTGTTAACTTTTATCCTATTATAAATATGTGAATGTGCTTTGTTCATTTTTGTGTGTTAACTAAATTGGTGTTAACTTTGTGTTAACACACATCTGAACCATTCGATTAAATAAAATCGAAACTGAACCGAAAAGATTTGGATAATATGTCAAGCTAGCTCCATTTTCTGGCCTCAAATCATAACAAAGCGAACTGTTAGAGGTAAATATTGTATTTATGCCACATTAAATTTGTTAAAATATCATATGTCAATTTTATTAATTTAATTACTGAGCTCATATAATCGATAAAATGAAGTTACATGGACAATGGTTTACATATAAAAATTCTATGATTAGTTTGAGTGTAAATATCGTATGTCAATTATAATTTGTTTTTTTCTTTGAAAAATCTCATGATTTATGCTTCGATTCGAATTCCTAAAAAGGAAAATTTCCCTCTAAATTGTTTACGTTACACTCCATTATGTGAAACAATTAGTCTACATATAATGTACTAGTATTCTTTATATCTCTCATAATATTGCATGTATTAATTAATTGATTGCATATAATTTATTGTGAACACCAAAAACAATTTTGATACAATATTAATCGTCCGAGCAATTCATGGATGCTGAATTATGTCAAACATGATGTACAAAATCAGGTTGATTATTGTTAGTCCACATTGATTAAATTTTAAATAGTCCGTAATAAAGTTGGAAGCATACAAACGAGAAAATTGGAAGAATACCCCTTCCTTCTTTTTAATCTTTTTTTTTGCCCCTTTCCCTTTTCTTTTTGATTTGTGCCAACCCTTCCTTCTTAACTTGACTGAAATATCCTTAATGAACCTTTTCCTTGTTCCTAGATTTCCCTACCCCTTTCTTCTTTTCTTCTTCTTCTTCATCATCCACCATCATCACCAAAACCACCAGCATCACATACTTCCACCATTAACCACCAACATTACATACCTCCTCCACCACAGAAAAACTACCACCACCACCACTTCTTCTTCTTATTATTATTATTATTCTTCTTCTTCTTCACAACATCATCACCACCATCACCACCTTGAAAAAGCACGATGAAGGTCACGATAGATCCACATAAACTTCTCCATTCGTAAACATTGATAAACACTAATAAACACTGTTCCGTTAGCATGCCCTCAGGTCACGATGACTCCTAGTGACATCCTCATCGTGAGCCTCGAAAGATGACGGTCACACTGAATGTGGTTAAGACACTGTTATTTTGCATCAAGAGACACTTTTTTATGGTAGAGGAGGCGGGGCCAAACTTATTTTGCACGTGTACCTGGTTCAGGCAGGTGATACAGTGATAGTGGTGATATTATGAAGAAGGATAAGAAGAAGAATAGGAAAAAGTGGTGGGGTTTTTGTGGTGGTAAAGGTATGTAATGTTAATGGTTATGGTGATGGTGGTAGCAGTGGTGGTGGTTGAAGTGGAGAATAAGAAGAAGAAAAAGAAGAAGAAATCTAGAAATAAGGGGAGGGATCATTAAGGGTATTTTAGTCACTTAACTTTAAGGAGGAGGGATAGGCATACTAAAAAAAACAAAGAGGGCAAAAATTAAAAGTAAGAAAGAGAGGAAGGGGTATTCTTTCAATTTTATCCATGTAAAAGAAAGTAACAAAAAGAAAGTAAGATAGGTGGTGAGATTAGAGGCAGTGGCATGTGGGGTTGCATGTGATGATCAAGTGCTGTTCTGGAAGCATCATCCTTTTCATCATCGGTTGTGATTTTCTTATCAAAGTTGAACGATGTTTCAACCAATCGACCACCTACTCTTTTAGACGTTTCAACGGCTCATGGTGTACGAAAGCAAGCTATTACAACTCACATGCTGTGGTTCAAAACTACAATTTTATAAAATTTATACACATGCTTACCGATTAATTGACGTTTCAATTTTTGATTTTAATATGTCAATTATATTATAAGGTAAATTGTAACGACATAAAACTACCCACACCACATGTAGTAATTATTGTGAGAATGTTTTCATATTTGTGTACAACATGGAGTAACTACAAAATAATGGCACTTCATACCCTATTTTATTTCTTTTGTTTACTTCAAAAATAAAATATTATAAATATTTTATTAATAGTATAAGTATGCATAAAATTTAGTTTATATTTGAATAGCCATTTTAAATAAGTTAGATTCGCCTTGCATAAATTTATTGTGGGAGATGATGCAAATATTGAGGGCTAGCGTACACCCTAACTTGCTTATAATTAATGTGAACTAGGCATATAATTTCTTATAACGAAAAATGTATAACCGTTATCCGTCGATTGTACATTAGCTAAACATAATAAATAGATAAGTTTCGTGTGATAAACTCACCATACAAATACTAGTGTTACTAACAGGAATCTAATTTATGACCAATTGGCTAGCCATTGCAGACAACATAAGTTCTTATTCTTATTATTAAGTATTATGTGTCTAAAATGCTAACCATTTAATATGTTGATCATCTCTTCCAAGTTTCAACTTAGAGAAGAAGAATGGGGTATGTAAATTAGCGATAGATGTGAGCTTTGAATCCATAATTTTTTGGTTATTATTAGTAATAATTTTTTTCACTAGCCTATTCGATTAACTCAAGAAGAATGGGAGGCCCATAAATGGCAAAATGGGAGGCCCATGCCCAACGTGCTATTTACTCCTAGTGTGAGGTGTGAGTGTGTGACAATCTGGCACAAAATCAAGAGTTTTGGACAAGAAGCAACAAAACCATTATCAATTTCTCATCATTAACTTTTAGAACCTTATTGTCAAAGTAAGGAATCATCATGTTATGATTCGATCTACTTCGTAAAGAATATATAATTGGGGAACCAAATCACTTCGAAAGTAAAGGCACACAAGATAAACATCATCACCTATATTTCATTCCATATCTTTTTTTTGTATTAATATTTTAAATGTATTTACTCACTTATGTCTTAAAAATTCTCTTTTACTCATTTCATCATCAGTTTCTTTGTTAATTTTGTCTTATAAAATGTATGTGGTTTTATTCGGGAGTCAATAATCTTTATATCTTTTTAGTTTATACAAATTAAAAAATTATTTATTTACAACTACAATAATAATGTGATTAGCACATGACTAAGTTAAAAACGATATTAACAATAAAATAAATTGTTGAACTGAATGATTCATTTTCTAAATTACGAGTGAACAAATGGAAACATTTAAAATAAGAATGAACAAAAAGGATCCAAAATAAAATATAGTTGATGATCCATCTCTTTTGCCCAAAATAAAATTTTAGAAATGGAGTTATTAACGAAATATAAGTGAAATATATCCATTTTATAGTTAACCATTTTATTTTTAATTGAAACATAATAATAATATAGAATTGAATTAACGCAAGGTAAAAAAATGATTTTGGTAATGGTTCCTAATATGGAGAAACCTCTGGAATTCGATATAAGCATTGGGATTTTGTTAATGACCACTAATATGGAGAAACCTCCGAAATTCGATACAAACAATGAACTCAAATTCTAGCTATTTCAAACTAGAAACCCAAAGCGAAGATTTGAAATTTCAACTCCTAATTATTCAATATAGGAGCCCAATAAATCAATTCATAGGATTCCAATAATCAACTAATGTTTTGTAAATGAAGTGAATACAAAAACTTAAGCAAGGCAAATTTCTAATCTCTCAAAAACGTGAATCAAAGGTCAAGAGTGTGTGGTTAATTCTCAAAATTAAGCTCAAGAACTGACTTGTTAACGGTGTACAAGAGTTGGGTTTTCTTAATTTTAAAACGGCTACAAATACTCTTCACAAAATTGCAGGATGGGTATGGTTTGGATGATGAAACATTCGATCTAAGTCCCGGTCTCACACAACATTCACCAAAAAACAAGATATTGGGTGATTGGGTCGGATGATATAACATCCGATCACCCCATCATCCATTTCCCATCCGTTCCCCATGTAAGATTGGTGTGTATATGACTATATGTTAAGAATTTATGGGTTCCACTTTAAAATAAACTGGTAATAGAGGGTGTAGTCCAAGATTTTATATATTGATTCGGGAATATATTGATATTCGATGTGCGACGTGCATCTTAACACTCCCCTCACGTGTAACCCAACCGTCGGCGGAATTTTCCTTGCCGGTATTATTTGCCGGAACAACATCGACGGGGTTACACGTGCCTCAATAACGCGGGCTTGGAGTAGCCCAAGATCTTATATATTGATCCGGGAGGACACCGACTTCCAATGTGGGATGTGCATCTTAACACTCCCTCTCACGTGTAACCCAATTGGCAGCGGAATTTTCTTCGCCGGTATTAATAGCCGGGACAACATCAGCGGGATTACACGTGCCTCATTAACTCGGGTTGGCTCGTGACACCATGTTAAGAGTCTATGGGTTCCACTCTAAAATCAATTGAGTATAGAAGGAGTAGCCCAAGATCTTATATATGACCCGGGAGGACATCGACTTCCGATGTGGGATGTGCATCCTAACACCCCCCTCACGTGTAACTCAATGGTCGGCGGAATATTCCTCGCCGGTATTACTTGCTGAACAACATCGGCGGGTTACACGTGCCTCATTAATTAATATTAGAGTGGAACCTCATAGACTCTTAACATGATATCAGAGCTAAGCCCGAGTTAATAAGGCACATGTAACTCCGTCGATGTTGTTCCGGCAAATAATATCGGCAAGGAAAATCCGCCGACGATTGGGTTACACGTGAGGGGAGTGTTAAGATACATATCCCACATCGGAAGTCGATGTCCTCCCGGGTCAATATATAAGATCCTGGACTACTCCCTCTATTGCCAATTGGTTTTAGAGTGGAATCTCATAGACTCTTAACATGGTATCATGAGCCAAGCCCGAGTTAACGAGGCATGTGTAACCTGCCGATGTTATTCCGACAAGTAATAACGACGAGGAATATTCCGCCTACGATTGAGTTACACGTGAAGGGGAGTGTTAAGATGCACATCACACATCGGAAGTCGATGTCCTTCCGGGTCAAGATATAAGATCATGGGCTATTCCCTCTATTGTTAATTGGTTTTAGAGTGGAACTCATAGACTCTTAACATGGTATCATGAGCCAAACCAGAGTTATTGAGGCCCGTGTAACACCCCCGATGTTGTTCCGGCAATTAATACCGATGATGAATATTCCACCAATGATTGGGTTACACGTGAGGGAGAGTGTTAAGATGCACGTCCTACATCGTAAGTCGATGTCCTACCGGGTCAATATATAAGATCATGGGCTACTCCCTTATTGTCAATTGATTTTAGAGTGGAACCTCATAAACTCTTAACGGCATAGGTCGGGTATTGGTCAGAGGATACACATCATTCGATGCAAGTCCAGACTACGGGCGATTCATTAAAATATGTTATTTCATCGGGGCTAAAGCCGGCCCTTGCAAGACCCGACCTAAGACCCAATTTAGCAGGTTTGCCTTGGTCCGAAATGTTATTTCAAACTCGATTTTAACATCGAGAATAACGTCCAAACCACAGTCAATCTAACACAAGTTAGATTGACACGTATTGAATGTCATTCTAAATGAAAATCAAGATAGAAAATTTTAATTTAAATCTTCAAAAACATTTTATAAGATAAAAATTGTCTTTTGATAAAATCATTGAAAACTACACTCGAGACCTAAAATCCAATTCAATGAGAGATCGACTTGCTTACAAATGATGCATCCAAAAGTAAAACTTAATCTAAGCGCTCCATGCAAAATCTTGATTCAAGTTATATGCCATCTTATTCGAAATTAGTCAATCGAGATTAAAGTAACTATAATTTGTTATCTTTAGAATGTCGAAGCCATAAAATGTGTCGATGAACATCTTTTTTGTTCACATTGGCAAAATGATTACTTTCACTCATCATACCTAAGTGTAGATAAAGTTGTATATGTCCACGAGGATGACCATGTTGATGGATAGGTGAAATTGTGACCGTCGAGTCATGAGTTTGATTTCACTTATGTTAATATATATTGTCCTGACCAATTAGCCCAACTCTGTATTGTATTGTATTGTATGCTTATGATCTAGCCTATTTCTTTTGTATCCCTAATAAAAGAGTTTTGTGCCAAACCCTATTGAGAGTTAAAGACAATTGTAGTTGTGTTGCCCCTTAGAAAATCAATTGACGAAGCATTGACGATAATATAGGAATTAGTATCATCAGGAGAACTGAGCCAAAATTATATTCGATAACTACTTTGGATCCTCAACAGCTTATCAACACTGATTTGCACCCGATGTCTATCTAGTGCAAACTTGAAGAATGATAACTTTGAGTTCCCTATTAAAAGAGATGTAGTTATTTACTTTTGCATAAAAGACAAAATTATCTAAAATGGACCTCAGTGCTCAAATGGTCATATACCTCATTTCTAGAGTCGTATATATGATTCAAAGTTTCTTTTTCAAACATAATTTTGAGATAATAAAAATAAGAAATGTTTCGAAAATATTATAGAAATATTTAAGAAACGATGTAAAAATTTAAAAATCAAGATAAGTTTGAATAAACATAAATATTAAACTAAAAATTTGAAATAAGATTTTTTACAAAAAAAAATAAATTTTATATTGTTATTTACTTCATGTGATATTTTTTGTAAAAAAAATCTAATATTTAGATCTAAAAAATGAATAAACAATTGCAATTATCTAATACGTTGAAAGTGTGGGCTTTATGTTATATATATGTACATTGCAAACAAATTATGAAGTAATTATATTAAATCACTATATAATGTTATACTTTTCTTTATTTAAATATATATTTTCTAGAAAATTAATGAATTTTCTTTAGTTTCAATGTTTAAAATAAAAAGTTGAAAATTTAAACTTATTTCTATGAAAATAATCATTTCAGAATTATAACAATATTTCGTTTCCATAATTTTAAAATTCGAAAATATTCGGATGTTTCGTAGGAAACGTTCAAAAATGTTAAGGAAGCATACGAAAATTATAATCTATGATCGTATGTTCTATAGGACTTCCAGGCGTCCTGACGAAAAAGTAATAGCCAAATCTTGTGAAAGTATGCAGTTTTTACCAACTGTTCTACCATTTGTCTTAGTAATATACATGCAATTTATGTCATATCTATTAATTGTTGGAGACCAAGGGGGCATACCCCTGGTTCCGTCCATGACGCTGAGGATTAGAGACAAGAACCGATCTACATGATCAAGGTACCCCAAACAAGCAATTTGTGAGAAAGACAAAAAAAATTAATGAAACAAGTTCCATTCAATTTAACGCATGCCTTAAACTCTCTTGAAAATCAATATTCCAGCTCAATCTTTAGATGTGCCAAATTATAATACGTGGCATCATCATTTTCGTATGATGTGTATATATATTCATACATTGTCAGAAAAGAAAAATTTGTATTACTTTCTAATATTTTTTATAGTTAGAAAATGAGAAAAACAACTCAATGTATGAAATCATCATTCCATAAAGTATTTAATTCGTGGTTTTAGAGTTATCATTCTTCAAGTTCGATTACAAAAATTCAAAAAAAAGTAATAAGGAAGTTTATTTCCAACGTATGAGAATATCATAGGAATTGCAATTTAACGATACTTTCATACATTCGCTAGGGCAAAACAAACAGAAATGAGTTCCCTGGAAATAGGTTCCACCATCGTACTCCTTGTTTTCTTCATCAAAGCACATTTATTAGTAAGTTCTTCAATTAATGTTTTTTGAAAAGAAATTAATGATGAGATGAATTTCTGATCAAGAACCTTTTAAAACTAACAAAAGCCTTTTTCACTAAACTATTTAATCAATTTCAATTAATATGTTCCTTGGACTTTCACTTCAATAGAAATAACCAATAGTGATATTGGTTTCATCGCTACCTGAAACCGAATTTGTATCACAATGTCCTAAAACACCATGATATTTATCAAAATAAAATACACACCAAATGTGTCTTGATGTATTAAAACAAATACTGGAAATCATTCTAACCAATGTGCCTATGTTGACTTAATAATTAATACATGAACATTATACAAATATTGATGCATGAAATTTGTGGCTTGGGCCTAGTGATTATCGACCCAGCCTTCTTTTGAGTTCGACACCTGGCAAGACATCCTAATAAAAACAAATGTCTCTGTTGTAAGGAACTAACTGGGAAAACGTAACTATAAACTAATACTTTACAAATGAAGAACGGAAAATTAAACATGCAAACGAAAAATAGAATGTAAAAAGATTATAAAAATAATAGCCAAGTCGTGTGCAACACTCTCCTTAAAACAGATTCAGCCTCTTTCCTTGGTGCTTTGGAAATCACGAAAACCGATCGCCTCCCAGGATAAAATGACCAATCGCTTAGCTTTGCAAGCACTGTAACCTGAATGTCAAACTCCTGATGAACTTAGTTGAATCACCAGCAAAAGCAATCGAAAAAAACAGAGAGGTTGGGAGCTCTCTGGTTTGGTGTGTGTATTTTGTGTTGTTGTGCACTTCTGATTCGAAAAAATGAGAGGTTGAATAAGTAGAGGAGAGCTTTTGTAACGGTTTGGTCATTAAGGTGCACTAGTCACCATTAAAACAGAATCAAAATGTTTGATTGCCATTCAATTGCATCCATTAATACATACCATTTTGGAAGGGCCAAAATTGAATTGCGACTTTAAAATTCAAAATCCATCGGGTGCAAAAACCGACTCGCACTAACCCCGAGCTTGGAAACCTCATTTGAGTCTCCGTGCGAGAGGGCTTAGCATAAAGGTAGAACACATTTGCTAAGCCTTGGAAGGTCTATTCTTATAAAGTGAGCAATTTTCTCACACTCTTCCTATATGGTACAAAGTAACACATTTTTCCAACACTTTCATTCAATCTCAATCTTTGCACAACTCATTAGCATACATAAGAGTTGTCAAATTTAGATTCACTCCTTAATTATCCAACATCTGCCTCCGTTGTTAGCGTATATTTTTCCCTCCCTGATTAGTATAGGATTTACTTACATTTGGATATCATTTGTCAAAAAAAAATGTAAGATGCATGAAGGAGTATTTTAATAACCAATACAAATTCTAAGTGGATGTATATTCGGGTCATAGGTTACTTCTATCACAAAATATAGGGTTAATGGAAGGGGACATCACTTACCTTTCTTCAATTACCAGTTGATCACTCATATTTTTAAATTTGTCTTAGTTGGTCTATGATGACCATTGGTAAGGGCTTTTTCGCCTTTTCATGTTGAAATTAAGGGTTGGTTTTGGTTTATTTTTAATTTTCAATTTTTTTTTGTTTAATTTCGACATGAAAAAAATGAAGAAACCCTTACAAATGGCCATCACGTGCGTTGCTCCGGCGGTGACCAGCCAAAAAAATGGACGATAGACCAATTGAGATAATTTTTAACTGGTGAGAGATCAACTCGGAGTCTCTAATGGTGCGTTTGGATTTGGGTGAATCTAGGTGAGGGTAAATATTTAAAATTAACCTAGGTTAGGGGAATGCAGGTGAATGTAAGTGAAACTATTATAATTCATGTTTGGATACAATTACCTTTCACTAGGTAAAACAAAATAATTAATAACTTGAAAAACAACATTATAAAATTATTAACTATTAAACTGACATTTATATCCTTCTCTTAATTTCTACACAGAATACCTTGTTTTTGTTTGCAAATTAAATGTTATTAAATAAAAATATTAGCAAAACCTAAATAAGTTCTATAAAAAAAAAAATAAGAAACGTATCAATAATCTTTAGCAAAATAAACATACACATGTTTAACAAAAGATAAACATAAACTACAAATATCGTTTACTTAATGATTAGTACACAAGGAATGCTCGTATATGTTGATTTACATTACAAAGGTGATTTGATAATTAGATGATTAATTGAAAAAATTATTAACACTGATTATTGCACTAGGAGAAAAAGCTAGACGTAGCAACAAACAAATATAGTACACACGGATTGAAATTGAAAAGCAAAAAAATATGATCTTTTTATTATTCAAGCGAGAAAGAAAGAGCAGTCAAGAAAAAATTGTTTTTTCAAGCGGAAAGAAAGAGTTGGCAAGAATACGCAAGTAAGAAATGAAGCGGCAATTTATATGATGAGGGAAGTTATATTTTTTAGAGGCAAATAATATTTGACGGAGAGTAATATTATTGATAGGTAGTTTAGTCTCATCTAATAATAATAAAAAAATTAATTCGTTAACCTAGCATTAACCACCGATTTGAATTCCATGTAATCATGTTACTTTAAATTCTAGGTTAACATCGGTTTCTCCCAAGCATTATTTCATCTCAAATTACAACAATGATATAAGTTCTTTGATTTTATTTACAACTCTAAGTGTATATCTAAAATTTAATAGAGAAGCTCGAAGAACATTAATTCTTAGTTGAGTCATTAACCCTTTGCTTGAGTGGTTTAAATATTCTCGTTAAACTCACTAAATGGCCCAAAATCTTTTAAAATGGTCAAATTTTATCGAAAAAATGCAATTAAGTGATCCAATATGCGCACTTTTAAATGAGAGTGATCGAACTGGAAATATTGGATACTTTTTAGTGATCTTTGGTGCCATTAACCCGTTTGATAATTGTAGTTCATTTGACTATCTTCTCTAACGTGATAAAACGTGATCATCCCATCCCCTCCTTCCAACTAGAATTGATACAAAGAGGAATGAAAATAAAAATGTATTATTATTGTAATTAATTGAATGAAGAAGAGTTCATGCAGAGCATAACCAAGAAAATAGGTGAGTTGTGGTCATGATCTAAAAATAACAAGAAAATTAAGAACGTACCCTTTATTTAGCCCCTCAAAATTCTCTTCTTTCCTCCGCATTTATCTATTTTATCATAAACACCCAACAAAAAAGACTAAGGTGGTTTTCATCATTCAAGGATCTTCCTTTTGTCTTTGTTATTTTGCAATTAATCTCTCCATTTTCCATTCTTACAAATTTCTTAATAATTGTGGTACTCACTTGTTGCATCCTTGGAAGAAGACATCATGGTATCTCTTCCTTTCTTTACTCTCTTCTATTAGTTTCTATTCATTTTTACTTTGCTTAATTGATTCTTCCTATTTAGATTTTATTTTGTTTCTTCATTGTTAATTGTAACATTCTTCTGATATCATAATTCAATGGAGGAAGTATATGTAAAACACACACTACTGCCTCAAGCTAGATGTTTTTACACAATCCGGCCTATGCGAATCAATTCATAATATTCATGTTATGTGATTTTTTATTAATTAATAAATATAACACTGATGTCTAATAGGAGGTACTATTTAATGTGCAAAATGAGCCATTTCTAAACGAAGATAAATATACTTTTTAATATTTTGAGTAATTATTGTTCAAAATATTGAAAAAGTCATATAATTATAATATTAATTTTTCTTTCTATAGCTAATGAGAATATGGGGCTCCAAATATAATTTCTAATTCTCTTTCCCCGATTTTACATAGGCTAGATTATCTAGAGGATATATAATGGAATGCATATAAATAAAATTGAAGATCCTCACCAATTTAATTATATACAGATAATACTCCCCCCGTTTCTTTATTTAAGACCCATTTTTCTTAAACAGAAATGACTTTTTCGGTTCCTATTTTACCAAATTAAATATATGGAGGAAAAATTATATTTGCGACAGAAGTTCGAATTTTCCTTAAAAGATAATTTCAAAAGTAAATGGTTCTTAGATGACGAAATGGAGTGAGTAACTGACATCTTGGATATTAGTTTCTCAAATTGTTTGAGAAATTGTAAGTAGGGATCAAATGTAGCATACAATCTGACTCTCGTATCCCGCTCATGCGAAAACGTTCAGAGTTCCGACATATTGTTTATAAATTGTGGTTTGGTGGTTATGTGATATGAGCATTTGTTTTTGTAATTGGGATTCTATGGTAGGCGAACGCTGCATCTGGAATGGCAGTGGACGACGAGTGTAAGCTCAAGTTCCAGGAGTTAAAATCGAAGAGAAACTATCGTTTCATTGTCTTCAAGATTCAAGATCAACAAGTAGTTGTGGAAAAGCTTGGAGGTCCTGATGCAACTTATGATGACTTCCATGCTTCTTTACCTGAAAACGAATGTCGTTATGCTGTCTACGATTTCGATTTCATCACTGATGAGAATTGCCAGAAAAGCAAGATTTTCTTCGTCGCCTGGTAATTATGTATATTCAATATGGGACGGGTCATTTGTCAATACTATTACATACAACCTTTATATGTTTCATACTTCCAACTAACCAAGTCATTTAAATTAATATCGTTATATGGTTCATCATATTTGTCTTGGCTCGAATTTGTAGGTCACCAGATATATCAATGGTGAGGATGAAGATGGTGTACGCGAGCTCGAAGGACCGATTCAAGAGGGAGCTCGATGGCATTCAAGTCGAGTTGCAAGCCACAGATCCCAGCGAGATGAGCCTCGACGTGGTAAAGGCACGAGCACTCTAAGTATCGATTCTCATTTGTATCGAAGATCCAAGATTTGTTATGATTTTCATTTAAGCAGTCGTTATATACGTTTCCATTTCCTTTTGAGTTTATTCTGCACTGTATTATTTAATTAGTCCAATGTAATATTATAAATCTGTTATGTAAACTCCAACATATCCTTAAGATTATAGAACCTTGTCGATCAATTATCTTTTAAAGAGTTAATCGAATAGTCTAGTAGAAAATGCTCTCGTTAATTATCATAATGTGTTCACCTGATGCTAATTTGCATACGAAAAAAGAAATTATCCTTTCAAGTACAAGTCTTCCATCTGTTACCCGCCAACTGTTGATATATTAAAATTAAAATGTCTGAGAAATACTCTATAAACAATGCAATCAATCACCTCTACCTTAACCATCTTCATAAAATCATGCATCGATTTCAAATCCTTAAAATCTGGAAAAACCATCCACGCACGCATCCTTCGACTTGGTCTCGATTGGGACCTCTTTCTCTTGAACCGCATGATAGAACTGTATAAAAAATGCGGGAAAATCAGTTATGCGTCACACGTGTTCGACACAATGTCTGAACGAAACGTATACTCTTGGACTACTATGTTAAGCGTTTACTGTGAATATGGTCAATTAGAAAAGGCGTATGAAGTGTTTGTTTCGATGCCTGAGAGGTGGCCCATGTCCTGGAACATGATGATCAGTGCTTTATCAAAAAATGGGCATGAACGGAAGGCGTTGAAGGTTTATAAAGATGGGGTTTTCGAAGGTTTGGAGTGTACGCGGTATACGTTGTGCAGTGTTGTGAATGCTTGTGGGGGGTTAGGGAATTTGGGGTGTGGGGTGGGGTGTCATGGTGTGGCTTTAAAGATCGGGCTTGAGAAGAACATATATGTAGCGAATTCTCTGTTGAAGATGTATGCTAAATGTGGGAGGATTGGAGATGCGTATAGGGTGTTTCTTGAGTTGGAAGGATATAATGAGGTATCGTTTACTGCAATGATGGGAGTGTTGGCAGAAAATGATAGAGTTGAGGAGGCATTAAAATTGTTTAAGTTGTTGCACAATGGTGGGACTAACATTGATTCGGTATCATTATCAACTGTGCTGGCATTTTGTGCTCGAGAAACAGATGAGTTTTCTTGTAATGTACTAGGAAAGCAAATTCATGGATTGGCCATGAAACTTGGGGATGCAGATCAACACTTCTCGAATACATTGATTAATTTCTATGCTAAAAGTGGGGACATGGAAACTTCTGAAAGATTGTTTTCTAACTTATCAGAAGTTAATATCATTTCGTGGAATGTCATGATTAATGGATTCAGCCATATATATGAAAAGCAGAAAGCAATGGAGTACTTCGAGATGATGCAAAATGCTGGCTTTGAACCAAATGATGTTACTTACACAAGCATGATTTCTGCATATTTTAGATGTGGGGATGTGGAGTCTGGCAGACAATTGTTTGATAGGATTCCGAGCCCAGTTGTGGCTTCATTTAATGCAATGATAAGCGGGTATTTACAGAATGGATATCCTATGAATGCAATTGCTCTATTTAGAGAGATGCAATTTCGAAGTGTCAAATATGATCGTACTTCTTTGGCAGTTATTCTCAGTTCATGTGCAGAGTCGACACTTTTAGAAGCTGGAAAGCAGGTTCATGCCGCAGTACTTAAGTCCATTTATCATGATGATATCCATGTTTCTAGTGGGCTGATCGGGATGTACCTTAATTGTACCATGGTCAAAGAGGCAAACTACGTGTTTGAGGGAATGATTTTTGTAGATGTTGTCTGCTGGAACTCAGTGATCGCAGGCTTAGCTCTCAATTCTTATGATGGTGAAGCTTTCACGTTCTTCAAGAGAATGCTTGAGAACGGAGTGATACCTACGGAAATTTCATATGCTACTGTATTTAGTTGTTGTGCCAAACTGTCATCACTGTCTCAAGGCTGGCAAGTTCATTGTCTGATGGTGAAGGATGGATATGCTCATGAGGTCTTTGTTGGCAGTGCACTGCTCGATATGTATTGTAAATGTGGGGATGTAAACAGTGCCAGGAAGTTTTTTGGTACTATGGAGTTCAAATCTACAATAACATGGAATTCAATGATTCATGGCTATGCACAAAATCATATTGGAGATGAGGCTGTTAATTTGTATAATCAAATGCTATCTTCAGGTACCAAGCCTGATGCTGTAACGTTCATTGCTGTGTTAACTGCTTGTAACCATTCTCGGCTAATAGATTATGCAAATGAAATATTTGATTCTATGCAGCAAGAACATGGAATAGTACCTCTGGTGGATCACTATACTTGCATAATTAATTCTCTTGGTTCTGCTGGTCGATTTACTGATCTTGAAAGGATCATCGACAAGTTGCATTGCAAAGATAGTCAAATTATATGGGAGGTTGTACTTAGCTCTTGCATGAATCATGGTCGTGTCAATTTGGCAAGAAGAGCAGCGAATGAACTAATTCGTCTAGATCCAAAAAGTTCCACTCCATACGTACTTTTAGCAAATATGTATTCTTCCCTGGGAAGATGGGATGATGTACGAACAGTTAGAGAACAAATGACACGAAGGCAGATCTCAAAGTGTCCAGGATATAGCTGGCTTGATCATATTGAGGGGTGAAAAATGTACCACTGGCTGGTTTTAGATGCACGAAATGACAGTTAATAGGGTCTTGCCACCATAAGCTGATTTTGTATATCCGCGGTGGTCATGAGAACGGCAGCACATAAATCCTCGCCCCCGCCCCCTTCTCCCGAACCAGTAGTTCTTCGATATTCGTCTAATTATTTTTCTCATCTGATACCAATGGTCCAATTCATGATTTGATTCTTTTAGCAACGCATATCGGATACTGGCAGAAGGGGTTCCCTTTCAAGTAACGAGGTGGTGATATATGAGAAGCTTGTTTATATCTAGATTGAGTAAGAACTAGGTTATATGTGGTGTTCAGTTTCACATCTTATTATGAAGCCTCATGATTTTTTCCTCTTCACAGCTAAGTGTTTCTTGCAATAGTCCAGGCCTCGGGGCTAGATGATCCATCTTAATCTGCAGCTCATTCCATTCCTTTGCGAGCTTGCTACCAATTTTCAAGGTGAAAAGACATCATAGAGATCCATACTTGCAGTTTATCATAAATGATTCTCTGAGCTGATAGAAAGAGTGATAGATATCAAGAGGGAGGAGATGAGGGGCTGATCTTTCTCGTCAAACAATGTGCGAGGTAATGAGAACAGGTTGCCGGAGCTGATGGGCGGGTGGGGGGATATTCCAGTAGCCAATACAAAGATTGAGAATGCAGCTTCTGAGGTTTCTATGGTCATGACCGCAAGCATAAGAAGCACGGCAATAGCCAAGAATGATGTGAAAGTTTTCAACACTGCAATTTCAAACATGTTGTGGATCGCTGAACTTTTGCGGGAAATTTGGAATTTAAGAAAAAGTTGTAATTATCGAATTCTGGAAATAGAGTTTGGATTTCATTTCTCAAACTCAGATATATATACGAATTCTGGGATGGGATAACAAGGTTCACTGTCGCAAGAGGTTTGACTGTGCGTTCCAGGCAGAAATTTTTCACTAAAAACATCGAACACATGGAACATGCAGTGTGGTGGAAAGAAATTCCATGGAAATATGGTTTTCCAAATAACACATTCATATAGCTCGATAATAAGCTTTACTCAAGGGTATTGGTCAAGTTTGTAGTATATAAATACTGCCATGTATATTGAAAAGAAGCCATTTGCTGTTAAGACAATTTGTTGAACTTATTATTAATATAATTCTTGTTCTCATCGAAGAAATAATACAATTAAAACTTCTACGTATCCAAAACCTGAAACCAATATGCCAAAGGGTAACAATATAGAAACATAAATATATCAAATTATCACAGAAGAATACTCGACTATGGGCATTTGTAACGAACAAAGAAGTATTTTTAGTTTCATCTGTCTAGAAAGCTCAGGGCCTCTCTTCCGAAGTATATTTTCAAGAAAGAGTAAAGACCATCAATTGTGATACCGCATGTATATTCTTAACAGGTAAACTCTCCATGGCTGAGTTTCTCAAAGAATGAAGACTGATCTAATTGTGGATCATGTTGAATTGAAATCTCGAAAGCTGTTGAGGGATAGTGGATATCACAGGTCCATACCTCTGAAAACAAAACAAAAAAATTAACCGACATTAAGATAATAAAAAATCAGAAACTAACTTATCTCAGAATATAGATACTGTCATTCCTCATAAACATGAAATTTTTTTTTCTCGTGTACCTGAACATTGTCATAGAGTTCAAACAATGGAACTGCAAGAAGCTTCAGATTCTTTGGAACTGCAAAGTACTCCCTTTCGGACAGATGAACCACAAAAAGTTTCTTACACTCCTGCAATTCAAGAAGTTCATAATGTGTTCTATACTGAAGACGATTATCAAGAGTGGCGTAGCATGCTCAGGGCTGTACCTTGGGTTTTGTAATGTGAGGAGGGCAGTAGGGATACGTAATTGTCTCGAAATTTGGCCTCCACCACATAGCCACACACTCACCAATCTGCAAGAACAATCAAGGGATTTGGAGGTGAAAGCCCAGCTCAGTATTTCACAAAACAATTTGACAAGAAACTAACAAAAAGATTCAGGCAAAGAGGGAACAAAATCCAAGATAATGTGTCACTAATTATTTATCCAAGATAACGGCTAATAGCCTAATAGAACAGTTATCTGACCAGAAAGATTCACATATTATAACTCTATTACAGCCAATATAACAAGCATTCTCTTCGTTTCATTGAATTCTACAGTCAAAGGTAACACAAAGTCATAAATCCTTATGTACCTGCCAATTTGGCTGAAGAGAAGGCGAATTATTAGCTGCAAGTTTGCTTGAAAGTTTCCTTTTTAAGCCCTCAATTTCTGTTAAGGACAAGAGAAACAAGGAAGCGGAATCTGTAAAGACAAATATAATAACACAAGCCCGATGAACTATGGACGTTCCAAAAATTTAAAAGAAACATACCATTCTCCCCAGGCTTCAGGCGCCCTCCTGGAAGCTTGCAGAAGGTGTTCCCAATTTGCAGAAGAAGAATGTGAGGGTGATTATGCTCTTGAACCTATAAGAGAGTCACGCTTCTTTTAATCATGCCAGATATGACAATTACATGAAACTTATTTTGTGATCAGTAAGAATTGATGAACATAATTAACTAACAAGTCTAACATTAAAATTTAAAGTTGAAGAAAGTTTAGAATTCACAAGCGCCAACCCTTGTTGTGATGCATCACATCATCACATGCGAGTCGGGCCAGCTAGAATAGTTAAGTTAGAGGCACATTTCCAGCAAACAGAGCTCATCCATACTAATCTACACTTATTACAATAGACATTTAACTACTTTGGCTTCATACATTAGATTAGTGTCATATATGCATCAAGTACAAGTACATATCCGCAAACGTGCTACAAGGATATGAAAACTCATGGCGTTTCAGCTTCCATAATTGAAGTGCAGTCAGCTACTTAAGAGTAAAATTTAAGTAGATATCAAATATTAGATGATGGAACTGAATTCTGAACTGGAATCTTGATAAACATCTCCAAGAAAACAGTTACTGATGCTCATTCATCTACCTAAAGACACATAAAAAATTATTGATAGCAAAGATATAAGGCATAAGAGGGTCATTAATGGATATGATATGTCAAATAATAGAACGCCGAGAATGAAAGTAGACTTCAACGGAACTAATAAGTGCTCTCCAGCTCAATTAGGATGTGGATTATCATAATAAGTATCATCAAAGAAGCTATAGAACCACGAAGTGGATTACCGAAGTAAGAATATTAAAGCTATAACCTCCTTAACTGTAATAATGCCTATTAATTAAACAAGATCCTGCACAATCAGCTAACCACAAGGCCTTAACAAACCCAAGTTCGGAAAGAAGATATCTTTCTCTTAACATTCTGTAGGTGGAACTACCAGAGAACGATTGGGGAGTATCATGAAGGAACCCCTCACTTTATGTCTTTAGAAGCTATGAAACTGGTTATGAAATCTTAGCTATGAACTCTTGATGAAAAGACATTTGATTTTTCACTCAATTCCCAAAATCTTTAACCAAATACTAACTGCCTCATTGGTAGGTGGGAGTGGAATAAACTAAAATGCCAAGATCATACCCATTAACAAAATGGGATAGAAAAGTTGCATATTATTGATTCCACAGGTCACCAAAATTGATTTACGAGTTTAACGTGATATGATAACAACTTCAAAATACACTACACATGCAAACATTACCAGTTAATTCGGCAGGCACCACCGAGAGGGTTTTCATTCTGCTCACCAAAATGCTTTACATAGTTGTAGAAGGGCATACCCTTCTTCATTACACTATTCAAAGAGGACATACCCTCGGTACCATTACACATACTATCTAGCACTACATCAAAGATTACCTCAATCTATACAAATGCATCTCATACAATTTACATCTTCTATCTACAGTTACATTCTTCCAAACTATACATCAACATCATTACAAAATAGATAAAATGAGTGAGGCAACAAAATTTCAAGATAAAAAAGCAAACTTTAAGTTACCAATAGAATCCCCTCAACGCTAGTCCTCATCCCCTCCTTCGTATAGCTGCGTACAAAAAAACCAATCAACCATCCAGAAAATTTATTCCATCGCCAAGATTGATTTTCAATTATAAGAAAACTACATATTTAATTCACAAAATTTACTTTGATTTAAATTGAAATGATCATCTAAATAGGTATAGGTCATCACAATACAATATATTGACATCTTTTTACCAAATATCAAACAACATATACAAATTTTAACAAAGTCAGCAGTCAGAATTCAATCTTTTTGGGACGAATGTAGTAATAACCCCCGATATAATGAGATCTAGGTTCTTTACATAAAGAGTCAAGATTAGTCTAAAAATGGTTTATTGAATAAAATGAATTAGTAGATTAAATCAAGGAATGGGAAAAACAAACATACTTGAGTTTCATACGAGCAAGACGGTCGGCAACAGAGGTATCTTTCTCCATTTTGGGTTCTTTGGTTCCGAATGTGTAGCTTGACAGAGGGTACGTGTTTACAATTGGTGAAGTCACCATCTTCACAGTTTCAGGGAGGACGGGGGTGGGTGGTGGGGGTGGGGTTGGAGGGGTGAATGACAGCGGCGGTCTAAAAGATCTGATTCCAAAACAGTGTCGTACTAGAAAGATAAATCTGGAAGTACTAGCAAGTAACAACAATCCAAAATAATTGATTCTTTACTTTAATAACAAAATCCAATATTATTGTAGTTTTATATAAATCAAATCATAACTTACCTTTTTTTTCCTTTATAATTTTTGCATCAAAAGTTGAACTTGTAATTATTACTTAAAGAGTTAAACGGATAGTTTCGGCCCTTCTGGTGCAATTGAGAAGGCTTTGGTACCAGCTTCATCTCCCGACCGGACGTTGCTTTAGTCTGTCTAGTAGAGATGGTCAGGGGCGTAACTAGGGGGCGCTCGCCCTCCCTAAGTTTTCGGTATCGTTTATTTTATATGCCCTTTTTTTGATTTTTTGTGCTTTAGTCTGTCTAAGTTTTTTATTTTATATGAGATGGTCAGGGGAGTATATAATAAAAAATGTAAACAAACTAAGTGTAAGTGTAGCTTAATTGGTTAGTTCCTTCCTCCAAAAGGTAGGTTAGCTTCATTTTTAACAATTTCACAGTACTTTTAAAGATTTTTTATTTATTTTCGCCCCCCTAATTTTTCCCTCAAAATTGGCTCCCCCTTGATTTTCATCCGGGTTTCGCCCCTGGAGATGGTTATCTTCGGAACTAGACGTGTCAACCGGACGGCCCGTTAAAAGAAGGCCTGGCCCCAGACGAACTTGGGACGGTCCTTATGATCAACCCCCCTGCACTATCCTCCTCTACACAATCCGAACCCACAGATAGGCAAACGTTGGAGACTTGGAGTATCTATGAGGAAACATGGAGAAAATGAGCATTAACATGGAGGCGATGAAAGCCAACATGGGATTGATGCAGAATCATATGCAATCGTTGGTCAATGATCCAAATGGTCGTATCAAAGAAAGTTATTTGGATGACAGAACTAATATATAAGAGCCGCCAAAAGATGCAGCGTGATCAGGAGGAGAACGAAGATGACGAAGATGATGATGCCATGGATGATTAGGTGGTGCTTGATTTTAGGTTTCATTTCATTGTTTACTTCGAACGTACGTTTTATTTTTATGTTTTCCTTAGGATATTGGACTTATGTTTTGTTTGGCACTTTGCGTTAATGTTTTGGGACAAATTTGAATGTTATTCTTGGTTTTTATTTGGGATTATTGTATTTGGATCATGTGTTTTATGATATAGAACTGATGAAGTCTGATTTACACGGTATACCGTATGTGAAAAACACGATATACTGTGTAACCCGTGCCAGGTATTCGGGGGCTTTAGAGGGGGCCATACCCCTGGGCCCCTATTCGCCCCTCTAAGAAAGGGGTCGGGCTAGGGCTTTTGATGGGTCGGGCCAAACTGACGCGTCAGGCCCGCGGATGACTCGGTTCGTTTGACACGTCTACTCAGAACAATCTTAGTCTATCTCACCGCTCCTCTTAAAGTCTGTAACGGTCCTTGTTGATTGGGATCCATCGTACTTGAAAGTGTGATCGGTATTCGTCCACAAACACTCTGATACTTAAATGAAGTGGGTCCGCACTTGAATGTTAAAGCAAGTATATGCCAGAATGAATTGAGAATAAAGTTACCTTTTTACAAATGAAGTGGTTACCTATTTATTGAGTTAATCGAATAGTCTAGTGGAAAAGACTTTTGCCAGTGACCAGAAGGTCTTGGGTTCGAAACTCACCTCATCGTTAACTTACACAAAAAAGTGGTTACCTACCTATTTATAATGCGGGTGTAAGAGAGAGTAGGAGGAGATTGAACATCACACGTACCAATTCCCCTTGCCGATGGTGGACCAGTAAGCCCAACTCCTTTCCTTCTTTGAGCTCAATCACGTCACACCCTAATTATTTTACCTTTAGCAGTTGTATACAAATCAAGTATATAATGGAAGTCTAACAATTCTAGCATATAAATAAATATAGACAAGAAAGTATAGAGTAAGGATAAAAATGTAAACTCGAAAAGGCATGTACCAAGGTTAGCTAATCTACATATTGTGTTATTTGTTTAACTTGTTCAATTACACATTCATTAAGTATAAGTGTCTCATTAAATATTTCAAAAATTGAAAATTAGTTACACAATTGTTTTTCTATCATGAACTAACACATGTATATATGACATAAATTATGAAAATTTTAAGAGAGCTTTCACAAGTGACCAAATTGGTGCATATATAACATTACGAAGAAAAGATCCACAATTCAATTCCCATATCAACACTCTATTTGATGTATGGCCAAAACATATCAAATACCAATCGAATAAAAATTGTATTAGAATCCCATACACCTAATTTGACACCATTTTCCTCATACTTATCACTTGTTCTTCTGACCAATGAAAGGGAGCCTTAGCAAAACCATTGATTTCCATTTTGGGACATCTTTCTTAGAATCTCCATCACGAGATTGACATAATCTAAGCACACCTCTCATTCACCGCCACGTATAAAAACATCTGACCCGAAACTTCTCGAAAAGCCATTTTTCCACACAAAATTCAATACAACTTGCAATTATTATTGCAGCCGTACCTTCTCGTAGATTCCCTTTTCACATTCTCCTTTCTTCCTTTCTTTCCAAACTCCTCCGCGGAATCTTCTAGAATCACCATAACTTCCTCCTCCTCCTTCCCAGATCTCCACCCTAACCAATCTCATCCGCCACCCTTCCTTTTTACGTCTTCATTTTATTTTTTTAATCGTTTGTTTATTTTTTTAATCGTTTGGATCTTCTCAAGTTCTAATTCCGTTACCTAGCTATTGAAGAGTCAAGGTAGATCTTGTCCCGTCTCGATTTTTTTTAAAATATTAAGTTTATCTTTATTTAAATGATATATTTGTGTTAAATTTTTTTTAAAAGTTGATCAATTATATTATTTGTTCCATCTCGATTTATAATTTTTCTCTCTCTAGTTTTGTATGTGGCTCGAGAGAAATGGAGATATTAGAATAAAAAATGTGATATTTTTGTAATATATCAACTTTTTATTTTGCATGTAACATGAGAAAATTAGACATATCAGAAATTGAGACTATATATCTTACTCCGTTTTTTATTAATTTAATTCTGAAGTTCTTATTGGTTGATCAATGAAATTGATGTTGGTTATTAGGTAAGCTATGACATGGCGCCTCCGGTGGCGGTTGATCGGAACGGAGGAGAATCAACGGCTGCCGGAGAAGCAGTAAGATCTGTTCCGACACCGTTTTTGACGAAAGCTTATCAGCTTGTTGAAGATGAAGGCATTGATGATATAATCTCGTGGAATGAAGATGGATCTAGTTTTATTGTGTGGAATCCAACTGAATTCGCCAGAGATTTGCTTCCTAAGTACTTTAAGCACAATAATTTTTCTAGCTTTGTTCGTCAACTAAATACATATGTAAGCAGCAATTATCTCATTTTGATTTTGGTTTATGATAGTTTTGATGTTAAATGTTGATTTATTGATTGGGTACAATTAAAACGACTTATGGTAGTCTTGTGAAATACTAGTAGATATTGTTTGCACTTTTATCTTAGGTCTATCAGGAACAACATGGGTAGGTTGCGTACTATGCGACCCCCACTCTGCTTAGGCACGAGGCTTTTTTGGAAGATAACGATGAGGATATTGATTGATTTACTTTATGGTGTCTAAAGCTTGTGTATAGGTCGACAATTATCTAGCTTAGACGGGAGCCTCTGTCGGTGTATGTAGTTATTGATTAATTTTACTTCGTTAATTTGTAGGGATTTAGGAAAGTAGTACCTGATCGATGGGAATTTTCAAATGACTGCTTCCGGAGAGGTGACAAACGGTTGTTATGCGATATTCAGCGCCGGAAAATATCAACATCAACACCTACAGCGGTACCTACAGCTGCACCAACTGCACCAGCAACTCCTGTGGCTACTGTGGTAGTGCCGCCAACTCTGACTCCGCGGACTGTGTCTCCTACAGACTCAGGGGAGGAGCAAGTTATCTCGTGCAATTCGTCTCCCGGTGTAAGAGAAGCGGTTGTAGTAGGCGTTTGTGGCGGGACCAACGCGGAGCTGATTGGAGAAAATGAACGATTAAGGAAAGAGAATGTTCAGCTCAACAAAGAGTTGAGTCAGATGAAATCTCTTTGTAACAATATTTACCTTTTAATGTCAAATTTCTCTGGTAATTCTAGCGGACAAACCAACAATTCATCAGCTGCTGAGAGTGGCGTCCGAGCAGTTAAGCCGCTTGATTTGCTACCGGATAAGATGTGTATGAATAAAGAAGAAGTAATAGCCGCAGTATGTGGTGGAGAAAATAAGCTGGAGGGGGCGGACGAAATGAGTGCGAGGTTATTTGGAGTGGCCATTGGTATGAAACGAGCTAGGGAGATTGAGGGGTCAATGGCGGAGGATGATCAAGATTTGCAGCTACGACAGCCTGGTAGTGATGTCAAGCCGGAGCCATTGGATCATCAAAACGTTAATGAAGAAAGCTAATGGTGCACGCCAGACATCACAGGCGGCGTGTAGGTAGATTGTTCTTGGTGTTGCTCTTCACTTGTCTTTAAATGTAATTGATGATATGTAATAATGAATAGGGATCGTACACTTGCTTTTGTAAAATTTCTTAGCTGGACTGTATAATAATGGAATTAATAGTATATGAGTTACTGATCATTCATGGAGACATCAGACTTGGTAACAAAGAGTGTTTTACCAACCGAAGAAGAAAGTTTCATTATTGTACTTGAAAGGACAAATTTGCTATTCTGTTCGATTGCGGTCATGTTCAATTTGAGATTCGGTTCGACGTGGACTCACAATATTCTCTTCCATAATCATTTGGTCAAAATAAATCAAATGTGGGCGTGACATTAATATACAGGAAAATTTACAAGGAAGCATCAAGAAATAACACCCCTCCCCATTGTATGAGTCTATTAGATGACATTTCATTTTAGTGGCCTGAAACTAGTTGAGAAGCACTTATTCATGAGCCAACAACATACATTCTCCACCATTAACAAGTTGAGGTGCATCTATACAAAAAATTCAGGTGAAGAAACCTCTTAATTCTAGAATGCTGATATACCGGACGTTCAAATAAACGCACATCAGGGGTTCAATGTCTTCGCTACTGATATTCAAGCATTAATTTCAGCGTTGCATTGGTTCTCTCTGCTGCAGCTTCTTCTACTCCAGAAGATGCTTGAACATGTAGTTTTCTGTAGTCTCATGGCATCCATTTTGTCGTGGTCTTCTGACGTGGACTGAAATCTATTGGAAGACTCTTCCTGATTATCATTACTCCTCGATTCGAATGCAGGGCATTGTCCATCGCTGCAAGAGCACAGAGGCATCGCGACAGCGGGAAATGGGCTACAAGTGATGGGGCAGAAATGATCAGGAGAGACAGAAGCTACACGGTTTCTTCTGCTTTCATGTGAACTACCAGGTGCTGATCGGTCTTGTTCGCGAGGATGAAGCATGCAAGGTGTGCAAAAGCTAATAGATAGAGGTAATTTAATTTCCCTTGATGGAGAACCAGGCAATAAAATGAAAGAGACAATTCCATGTCGACAAAGAGGGCATGGAATGGAACCGGGTATATCCAATGATTCAGACTGGATGTTACTCGTGGAGCAAAGGTAAAGTGCACATCTCACACACAACTCATGCCGGCAACCTGAGTTCAGGAAAAAAACAGACACTAATTATGCACCAAAATAAATAGGTATATGTACAAGGATATTCGAGATATGCGTGATTAGCATAACCTCAAGTCCTGACTAGATATGGATCAGATAAAAAAAGGGCATGCATGTCATCTTGATCAAATCTCACCAACATGACTATAATATGAAATAAATAAGTCGGTTCTCATATCCAAGGACTTCTCGGTAAAGGTCAACTAGAACTATAATCTACAGAACATAAGAAAAGGATATACTCCTTCCAATACCTAAAAGGTATTTGCATTTAATTTTTTGAGGTAAAACATAAACTTCAAAACCTTAATTGAAACTAATAGCTTTGGTGGAGTCAAAACCATGACAATAGTGAAGTACACTAAAAATAATATCTGTCGGTATTACTTTTCATCAACTTACAAACATTTTCAAAAAGTATTTTGAGTAATCGAATTAAGAATTTAAGAGGTCAACCATTAAATTCAAAACTTGGCTATCTTTTTGGGAGGGAGAGTAGCGGACCTTCAGCAGCCACTGTGCATGCTCTTTCAAGGCAAACAGCACAAGCATCGGCGTCATCAGGGAGGGTCACAGAGGACTGCAACCCATATTCTCTGCAAGATAATTGATAACTATCTGATCATAATAGTCCACCATCATAATTATCTTTGAGGTTTTTTAAATACTCAACTATATATAACAAACAAAAATAATACTCCGTACTAGACTAGTTTAGATAGTGCAAGCATCTGAAATAAGACTACCACAAGTGTTCATCTCCTTCCAATGAGGCGCCTTATCTAACTCCATGACCCTTTATAATGAAATTGAAAATTCGGTAAAGCTACTTTAAGTATCTCAGTAGCATTGAACTTATGAAAAAGCTGTTCTAATGTAGTCAGCCAATGGGAGTTTTACTCACGCAAACGGTCAAGTTCAGCAAATGGAGCTTAGAGAAAGGCAATAATCATGTAGTAGGACAATCTTAGAGATTCATAACGACTATTTAACATATTCAAGGAAGAAGAGCCATTTATACATAAATGAACAAAGTTTAGCCAATAACAGAATCATTAAATTAGCATGTTTCAAAAGAATTGTGAAAACAAATAACAAATTCACTTCCACCTATATATAAAAGTCTTCTCGTTTCCAAGTTACCTTGCTATATTAAGTATGCTCATTAGAGGCAATGCTAGATAATGAGAAGGTGGAAATTCTGGAAATATAGCATCAGAATTGGGTGCAAGAACAGGCTCAAGCCAATGTCGTCCCCACATCCGTGCAACATCAAGTGGGAGCCACCTGAAAGATACTAATTCCAATTAAATGTACATCTGATATATGGATACAACCCGCACCAATCACACACTAAAGCAGGGGGAAGATTCAAGTGTATATCTTACCCATTACAATTTAATGCCAATCGACTAGCGCCTTTTGCAAGAAGGATCTGTGGGACCAAATAATTAATTAAAGAGATGTTAAACAGACCATTGACAATCAACTACTCCATATAAATTATGAACAGGGTGTCTTTAACAAAATACAGAAGAGCCTTCGAACAGAGAATCAATAATTACCTGACAACACTTCAAGTTCCCGCCACAGGCAGCATAATGCAAAGGAGTGCTTCCAGCACCTTTACAGTCATGGTTTCAAAATTACTTAGTTACTAGGATTAGTCTCAAGTCACAACGAAGAACATGTTTAAGGTCTGAAGGGAATGGTACCTATCAGATCCATAGATGTTCCATAGTGAAATGTTGCAGAAGAAACATTGGCCTGAAGGTCGAGGAGCAATTGTACACAATCAAAATAACCATTCAGTGCAGCCATATGCAGAGCAGTTATTCCTCCATCGGCAGCCTTATTCACAAATTTTGAGAGAGTGCTACAGTAGGAAAATATTATTTAGAGAAAGAAAATTTCAAAATTGCTTCTACATTCACATACAATCTGTAGTTGATGCTACTACTTCCTACAACATGAGCAAACAGCTTTCACAGCAAATCTATACTTATAGGGTTGGGAAGCTGCAACATAGACTCCCAACAAATCCTTAAAATACACTATTCAGGTTAGTTGGCCTAGTTACAAAAGAATAGTGTCTACATCGGTAACGTAAGATTGCCTTGATTCTATTAAATGTTCTAGGTGCTTGAGGTGAATGATATGGATATTCCTCTAAATCCCCTGCTAGATATGACCTTTTGTGAGATAGCTTCATTATCTTTTATAATGAAGATCCTTTGCTTGTTATGGATGCCAAAAGCGGCTAGATAGATAAATACAATTAAAAGGCCTACCTCTGCTCACGCTTTCTTTTCATGATTGAGCCATCAAATCCATCTCCATTTGGTTGAGTACTTATCATTTCAAAAGGACCGCTCGGAACAAAATCAGCCACCAAAAGTCTGATACATCTTGCATGTCCATTTACTACTGCAAAATGAAGGGCAGTCCTCCCACTAAGATAATCGGCTCTTGTGACCTGAAATAATTAGAATCATTTATGACGACAATTAGATGCTCAAACGACATACATTATAATTCTACGAAAGACTGTGATCGTTCCATATATGCCATTCTGACACAGCTTGTAGTATATGAAACATTGCTAAAACCATTAAGACAACCGAGATGAAAGAAATATTTAATCGAAAACAACACCAAGACGTTTGTAGGAAAACTCACATTGCATCTACAAAGAAGAAGTGTTTGAACAACTTCCCAATGCCCATACCGGCATGCTTGCATCAATGCAGTCTGCCACAATGATTAAAACCACATTATGAAATCTAAATTCAAGATAGATCTATCCTGATCATGTTCTAATTTTCCAAGAAAGATCTAATTACAAAATGGACCTTCCATTAGATGATAAACTATCAAATACCATAGTTATACTCCCTTTTTTGTTTGACCTCCAACTGCCACCGCAAGAATCGAGGTTTACATGTTAAATCAAATGAAGAAGTACAACTGTACAAGCTGGTAACGAGGCATATCCCCGTTATTACAAAAACACAGGTTTAAAAAAACAACAATCTTCAAATCCAAATAAACAACATAAAAGTTGAGATCATGACTATATTCCACATACTGAACAAAAACGAATGATCCATCATATTTAGCAAAAGACAACAAGGAAACAAAAATATAGGTGAGAGATCTTTTACCTGACCACAGTAGTTTCTTGAATTAACATCAGCTCCATTTTCAAGTAACAAGGCCACAATCTATATATAAAATACTTTTAATTACATCACAATAAAAAAACAGAATTTAGACATAATTAATTGAAAACAAAAAACATCTAATGGGGCCAAAAAATGAATATTTTTTTATTTTCTTTTTAATTCGATCCTTATGATTGCAATGACTCGAAACCAAGACCTCGTCATTTAATTACCTCATTGTGGCCTTTAGCAGCAGCAAAGTGAAGAGGGGAATTAAGACCACCAAAAGTTGAGTATTTAGCCAAATAAGGATTGCAATCAAGAAGCATTTTGGCTTCAACAAAATCACCATCTCTTGCAGCAGAAACAAGCCTCTCTCCAGAAGCAGAGCACCCAAAAGAATTTCCCATTTTTCTTCTTCTTTAGAAAAAATGATCTCAGTTTTCACATGTAAATATATTTATGTCATTATGTGTAGAGTTGCTTTTGTTTTCTAGTGGGGGTGTAATATCATTACAATTGAGTAAAAGTTGGACAAATTTGGTCAACTGTCAGCTAAACAAATTGTTGAAAGTAATTAATGTACTCAAGAATGAGAAATGGATTAGTATAAATTATTGCAATTTATTAACCAAACAAAAATTGACCTAGATTAAAATCATTTTCAATCTCGTTTGCGATTTGGAGGAATTAGACCCCTAAAACTTAATAAAATTATATGAATATATATTTTTTGGGATCCTTGTTGTATTTAAGAATTAAATTTATATATATAATATCTTCATTTATATTCTCTTCGTTCTTTTTTAATTGTCTTTCTAGCGATAATTTTTTGTATCAAATACTTGTCTTTCTAGCACAAAATATTGAACTTTTACACTATCAGTGGACATTTTGACAATTTTTTAGTAGTAAGTTATCAACTAACCAACTATATATAGTCTCAATTGATTGTCGTTTTATATTTTCGATGTACTTTATGACTACTTTTTATTTTCCTTAATCTATGTGTAAATAACTAAAAAGACAAAGGGACTAGTATAACATAAGCTACTTCACCTGAGATGCTATATACACTCTAGTGTATTCAATAGTGTAATTACCATTTTCATAGATGACCAGGTTAGTGTAGTACGTGAGCTTGTGATCATAAGGTTATGAGTTTGAATTCTCTATCAACACTTTCTTTATCGATTTGTCACACGATGCTTACCTTGTATACTTTACCTAACTGACGTAGTTCACAGACTATTATATCATTCTAAAATTTATCCGATACACACTTAACTAGTAACGTCTTTGAATCCCGTATTAAAAAGAATGCAACTATTATCATACCTCTAATGGCCATATCTATTATAAGTATAGCCAACAAAATTTCAATCAGGGACAAAATATTCATTTCTCCTACATTTGTAGATGTAGTTTATCACGTTTAAGATTGATGATGTGATTTATTTTTATAAATTTCATTTCTTTTTTATTTTGTAAATTAGCGATGAGGTGAGATTCGAACTCAGGACCTTTTGGCCACTAACGAGAGACTTTTCCACTAGGTTGTTCGAGTATTTCAAATATAGATTTAATTGGTGAAACATTTGAAGAACACAATAAAATATAAACATCACTTAAATACATCTATGAACATAATGCAAATGGTTAGTCAATTTCTATAAGTAGCGTACTTACTAATCATGAAAGTAGTCAATTTCAATAAGTAACGTGCATATTAATCATACAAATTACTCTAATTAGAGTCTTTAAAATGTTGATATGAATTAAACATATGGTCCAAAAATTAAAACCCCACAATCACTTTCCCCCTCAAATAATTTGTAGGTTGGGGTACACTGCAAGTTTGGAATTAGGCATAATCTTTTAGATAGTAAGAAGATTTGGAAAAGGGGATAGAATGAGAGATATTGTAACCCAATTTTTCTCAATCATTTACTTCTAGTGTATATTAGCCATACATTTTATTAATATGTTTGTTTTTATTGGTGGATGAAATTTGATTGAATATTATATGGCCCATTAATTTATTTTATTAAATTAATAGGTTATCAATCACGCAAGTCCCATAACATTTGTCTTACTTTGGGTCCTAAACATTTATTTATTCCTTCTTGCCATTGGTTTTGGTTATTGTGTGTACTTTTTGTTTGTAGTACTTATATCACATATTGCCATTGTATTTTAATCAACAACTTGCTCATGGTTTTCCAGCTTACATTTTATTCACCAATTAGATGCATCAAAATTGGACTTTTTTTTGTACTCTTAACAATACTATATATTGTAATTTAGCTCAATGTTTAGTGAACCCCAGACTTCTTGAAAAAGGTTTGAGTCCGATATCACTAGGCTAGAAGCCTTGGATGTGGGACGTAGAGATTGAATATGACATCTGTCAATATATTATTCATATGTCAAAAATTGATACAAGTTGGAGAATCTTATTTGATAAAGATAACTCAATAGTAAAATATTGCCGAGTAATATGCGTGGCACATAGATTCTCATATAGTTTGTTTGAATCCTTTACACTCACTCGTATTGCTTGGAACAAACGTACCTTTTTGCGACGCTTTTATGTGAATGATAATATTAGTATTCTACTATCAACGGACTATTTAAGGGGATTGCCAAAATCGTTGGAGATTCTCATCGAACTACATAATGCTTGCAACAAAAGGTTCCAAATGTTGATCTAAAAATGGGAATCCGCTTATCCAAATTATTGATTGGAATGGACCTTGATTTTACTCAACTGGTGTGGAATACCTCAAAGAATAGCTCAGATCAGCACAGGGGAAAGCAAAAACGAGGAAAAAAGTGAGGGAAAAAAAGAGTCCGGATTCGGTGCATCAATAATTCGGTGCACCCGGTGCATCACCATGCCAGAACCTTTATTTAGATATCCATAGGTTCTAGAATAGTCTCACACAACAACTCTTATGTCATGCGACCTTGATGAATAATCACACACTCAACATTGCACACCAAATATAATTCCCATGATGATTCCAAACTACCATTATAAGAGAAAATCATTTACACAAATTGTTAAACACAATAACATTTCTTGGAATGGCTTGTTATCAAGGCCTGATGCTAATATTACTAGCATTATTAGCCTCTTCGATATCAAGATTGGTGTTTTCGACAGGGGACACCGTGGACTGCTCCACTGTAACCGCGCTCTTATCCGCGTGTTCTAGCTTCGTCAACTACGGCTCCCCGGATCCTTCTCCAGGCTCGCCTTGTTGCACGGCTATGAATACTCTGTACACCATTTCCGAGCCCCTTGATAGCAAGCGCGACGTCTGCAGATGCTTGATGGACCTCATTTCGACTTTCAATTCCAATGCCACTGCCATTGCTACTCTGCCTGGCTTTTGTGGTGTTTCTCTTGGCTTCACTATTGATCCCAACACTGACTGCGAATAGTAAATATCTTTCATCTACTAATTGCAGAGTGACCAAATCATCGAGATGGATCGAGAAAATATTTTGTATTTACTGGATCCTTCCAATAATGTCATAATATCTTATGCATCCATCTCGATATTCTAGTATTCGCTAGATCATTTTCGATACTAATTCAATGAATTCACATTTTCTTGCAGCATAACATGACTTTTGGTTGGAAGACATAGACATTAAGGTATATATGCAATTATCAGGACCATTGAGCCTGTCTAAATCTATGGCAGTTTTTCAGTTTTACTAGATTGTAATGATATTTTAGCTTACTTCTTTCATGTATGACCTACAGAACAACTTCATTATGATCAAATAAAAGTAAATAAGAAATCAGGTTCTCTGGCATGGTGATTACTTAAGTTTTGTAATTCTTAAGACGGGGCAATCAACATTAACGTGCTTCAATATCTTCGCAGAGGTGTCCACCTAAGAGGATTGGGGGGGATAACATCCTCGTGGAGAGATAGGGAGGCTGTTAACGAATTGGCTAAGAGATTATTAGTGAAAGTACAACACTATCTATTACGGAATATTTTACAACAGATAATACTTAAGACGGGACAGTAAATAGAGGAATGCAATCACTATTGGAAGATCATTATCAAATGAAAGTGAATAGTCGATTATGTGATCAAACATCTACATAAGACATGTTACTCGTCTAGACTTTCAAGATTATTTGAAATTTTATAAATTAGCACACAATAATATATACCCATCTCAACAAAAGTCAACTGGTTGCATACTTGCATTAGTATTCAAGTAATCTCAGAGAAGGTAGAGTTCAATTAGTGTTGATCTTATAAAAACAAGGACAATGGAAAAGATCACTAAAAGTTGGTTAAAGTTTTTATTTCGATTGTATGTTTTGTTTTGACTTTATTCGATCACTCATTTTGTTAACTTTTTGTTACTATACAATCTTTTTTTATGTTGACTCACAATTTTTCAATATTTTAAAAATCTTCCTACAACCATCTCGACATTTTGATGATAATGTTTCTATGAACAACATAACATTACACCTTCTGTGTACTGATGATAATCAAAGTCGTTTAACATAATAAAATTAACACTAATCCATAGATATTAAATAAAATTGAAGATAAAGAGTTCCATACCTCACAACAATTTCTCAATTGAATGTGATATCAATTATATCACTCATAATTTATGGCCACAAGTCATCATTGTCAATTTTTCTCAAATAATTAACTAATTTTCTTATTAATTATCAAATTTAGGCTTATTTCTTTTGAATTAAATTATCAAAATAATTATATATAGGCTTCGTTTGTTTTGAATTAAATTAACAAAATAATTAACTATGTCAAGTGAATCTAGACATGATCTTGTATTAATTCATTTGAGATAATTAAAGCCTTAATTATTAATGTTTGACATTTTTTTTTTTTTTGTAAATTAACAATTAGAGTATGAATATAATGATATTACAAATAATTCATACAAAAATTCTTAACTAATAATAATAGAGTGAAATATGATACAATTTGTCTATAATAAGAGTGTTTGTTTGATTTAAATTTTGAATAATCATTTTTTTGTGAGTAGGGTGGAAGTGGGTGGTTGTGAGGAGAATCATTTTACTAGTCTTATTGAGCAGTAGGGGTGAGGGTTTGATGAATAAGATGAATGGTGTTTGTTTTATTATTATTAGTAATAGATACACATGTTTATTTATTTTTTAAAAAGTGCTCCAAAAATAAAAAATAAAAGTGTCTCAAAAAACTGATAAATGTATTATTTCAAGTTTGTCATTGGTTTTACATTAATTCAGGGGCTAATATTATGGTTAGGCGACATAATGAAAAAGAATAAAGTTTAGAGGGAAAATTGAGGCTTGACAAAGTATTAAAGGATATTTTGAAATTTTCGTGATTGTTGAGGGGACAACAAAATATAAGTCTTTTTCAAATATTACATTGAAATTTCAACAAGTGTTTTACTTCCTCCAGACTCCATCTAGTTTATAATTCTCATTTGACTTTTCAAGATCACTGACACATAGTTTAAAACGTAAAATATTTTTTATTCAAAGCGAGTAAAAATTATAGGAAGTTGATATTTCAAACATATACATCAAAACGAATTTAATAACATCCTACATGACTATATTATTTCTTATTGGCTAATAATAAAACATCGTCAAATTTTTTAAAATTTGACTCTAAAAATAAAAAAAAATAACTAAAATTTGGAAAGAAGGGAGTAATAATTTTTTGTTAACATAGAAACTAAAAAATCCGGAATGAAATATTTAATGAATATGTTTTGTAAATAAATACAAAACTTATTAGCTAGACACATTGTTAGAAAACATGCAAACTTTAACAAAAAGGATTCCCTTCCATCCAAAATAATTATTTTAATAAACTTTTTTAAAAAAGCCATTATAATTGTCGTATTACACAAATCAAAGTACAATTTACCTTTTTCTCCTTTCTACCCTCATTTCCATAGAGAGCTCAAACAAGTACTACGTACCATATTTTCAAGAATCATATGCTCTCTTCAATGGATTATTAATGCAATTATATAAGAGTATAAATGTAAACATGTTGAGGTATTAATTACTCTCTCCGTTCTTTTTATATGTCGTTTTAGTTTTTTATTATTTTGTTATAGTATGACGTTTTAGAAAACTAATGCAATATTTAGTTAATATTTCCCCTTAAACTTTATTAAATACATTTAAAATATAGTAAATATATATATCTTGAAAAAGAATGAAGAAATTATACAGTTATTAATTAGGAATATATGTAAAATGATATTGTTCCTTAATTAATGTGAAAAGACTAGAATGACATATAAAAAAAGACGAAGAAAGTATTTTTTGTTTTGTATGAAAATTCTAGAAAGATAATTACTTTGGATTATTGAAAAGTAGTATAATTTTTATTCAGTGGTAACAAAATTTGAAAAACAATAAATGTAATAAATGACTTTTAGCAACTAAGTTAGTACTATGGATTCTCGTGTAATCCAAATTGATAGACAATTAAGAGTCATAAATACATTCGTTAAAGTTAATTAAATCAACCTAAATTTCAACAACCATAGCTAATGCGCCTCTCTGGGATATGTAGCAAGATATATATGTCGTGTTTGGTATAAATGAAAGGATCCGAAGGTAATGAAATGAAGGTTCGAAAGGAATACATATGATAAATGAATTATTTTGAATCATTCCATTTCTTTGCTTGGTATGCTAAAAAATGAAATAATTATACTATTTCATACTACTACTTCCGTCCCTAAAAGATTGTACATTTTGACTTTTGTTGGTTAAACATAACAAAAATTGATCATGAATTCTTATTAAACGATAAGAAATAATATAGCCTTGTGAGACCTTGTTAGATTCGTCTCAATATATATTTTTGAAATATCAACTTTTTGTAATTTTTTCGCATGTAGAATAATAGATATTTACGTTTTAAATTGTGTTTTGTTGACCATCAAAAGTCAAAATGTGACAATCATTTAGGGATGGAGGGAGTATTAATTATCAAATTAATCATAAAGTAATCTTATAAATTATAAACAATATTTTATACAATTGATTAAGTTTTATAGAATTGAAAGTAAAGACAAGAAGAAAAGATGAACGATAATAAAAGCTGAGCAAGTAGCACAAGTTGTATTGTAGGGGTATATATAATTCCAAGGCCCTACTTTCCAAGACCCCAACGAACCAGTGAATCTAAGGTTGGATATTCATTCCAACCAATGAATTCAAGGTTGGAATGAATATCCAACCTCAGATTCATTGGTTCGCTATATAATAATGAAAAATTGAATTGTTGTTTAGAACCGAACCAATGAATCTGAGGTTGAGTATTCATTCCAACCTTGAATTCATTGGTTGGAATGAATATCCAACCTTAGATTCACTGGTTCGTTGGGCCTTGGAAAGTAGGGCCTTGGAATTAGTTTTTACCGTATTGTAGTAGGAAAATTGTTTGACTGATCCTAAACGGCTAAACCTCACGACCAACGAACCATAAGCTGAGCCATAATGTCTTCACCTCTTCAGTGCTGTCGGCAATCCACACGATCGACCAACCCAAAATCAACTCTATCTTAAGCTTTCGTCCCTTATAATTTGTACTGTATAATATTTTATACTTCCGGAAGATTGTGAATTTTCAAAATAGATCTTGTTTTTTTAAATTAAAAAAAGATTGAAGCTAAAAAAAGAAGTGTAACACAATCGTATAAATTGTACTCTAATAAGCTAGCTTAACTCGACTCATTAACACAACTAGTTGTTTGTATATTGTTTAGTCTGTGTAAATCTTTTTTATATAATAATTTTTATACATAATTAATTAGATATTGTGAAAATTAAGGTATATATGAAACAATATTGTTGAAAAATATATGGAAACGAAGTGGATAGAAAATAAAAAATACTCCCTCCGTCCCTAAAAGATTGTCACATTTTGACTTTTGTGGTCAATTACAACAAAATTTGATCACGAATTCTCACTAAACGAAAAGAAATAATATAGTCCTGTGGGACCTCGTTAGATTCGTCTCAATATATATTTTTGAAATATCAACTTATTATAATTTTTTTGCATTTAGAATAAGAGATATTTGTATTTTAAATCGTGTTTTATTGACCACCAAAAGTCAAATGTGACAATCATTTAGGGACGGAGGGAGTAACAATGAATATGAAAATGGTCAAGAGGAAAAATTGTTTGATTTTGATATAGGGAAAAGTTGGTTAAAATTGAACATAAAAGAGAAGGTGAGTGGATATATGAGGCAAACATGGGGCTTCATAAGAAACATGAGGCTTCAAAAGTTATAATCTCTAATTGGATACTTTACGTATTATCTATTATGTAAACTAGTATTTTGAGTACAAGGATATTTGTGTATCCTAATAATGATCATTAAATAAAATAATTTAAAATGAATAATTATGAAGAACAATCTTTAATAATTTGTCACGTAAAAGTATTGTTCAAATTTATATTTAAACTAATCTATATAAAAGTCACTTTGAACTAACTTTTATTTATAAGTGATCCTACAATGAAAAGAATTGAGAATATGAACTTCACTACAAATACAACTAATTTATCTCTTCCCCAATTAAATATAGTATAAATACATATATTGAAAATTGGTAACTATTAAGGTGATTAGATTGTTTCACTAATTATCGCTAATTCAAATTTGTGAAAACAATGACTTACTAAATATTGTATTGATTGATTCTAATTTTGAGTCTAAAGAGTGTCGAGAAATTAATCTTTGTTACCAAATTAACACAACACACATGTTCTTACATGCACCCCCTCTACCCGGTTTGGCAAAGTACACACACAGGCATTACCCGGTCATCTCCCTCACCCACCCCACCCCCCAGTCCCCCCCCCCACCCCCACACCCCACCCTTCCCGCTAGATATATAAATCCGATCCTGAGCTTTTTCCCTCACATCTATATCTCTTTATTTATATATACTACTATTTCACTTAACACTTTTTGTTTTGGAAATTTCATTTCTCCTTTTTCTTTTTCTTTACTTCTGCAAAAGGTACGTTTTTTAATTTAATTTCATTGCTTATTTCAACCATTATTAGAGCTAATTAACTATCTTTTATATTGTTGGTTAATTTCAACTTCATCTTTTTAGCTCAGTAACTTGATTAGTTTTAGTGTTAACTAAATCTCATGTTTTTGCTTTTTGGGTTTTTCATTTGTGTGCTGAGAAGACTAAAGTTGAGGTAATTTGGAAATGATTAGTGGATATATGAGTGTGGATTGATCAGTGAGTTAATCTTGGGATTTCTTGAAATTTAGTTATTTGGTGATGAAGCTAGATATGGGCTTGATTTTATGATTTAAAGTTTCAGTTTTTACTTATTATTCTATTTTCGCAAGGCTTAAAGGGGGATTTGTTTGGATGTGTTTAGTTCGGAAGAAATATATGTGATGTTTTTAGTTGAGTTTGTGAAGTTAGGGTTTTTATTTGATAGATTGTGCAATTGAAGAATTTGATATGGGGTTTTAATGCATATATTCTAGTTTATGGTTAAGTGTTTGTCTTCTTTCTTTTGTTGTTAAGGGTTTCTGTTGTTGTGATATATAATAGTTGCTTAATCATTATGCATTGTTGGTTTTTGTTTGGATTAGCTGTTGATTTAGCCTTTTCCCCCTTAGATACTCGAGTTATTTGGAACCTTAGATTTAAATATCAAGGATTTGGAAGTTTGCTGCAAGTCTTTTGCTAGAGCCACATATACTTGGAATTGCTGTCGAGGGACTGAGTGTGGATGAAGTTAGGCTAACAACCGATTAATTAACATAGAGGTTGAGTGTTCAAGGATCAGCCCTGGAGGGCTATCTTAATTCTGGCCGCCAGTCGGCAGTGCCTTCTATGGCAGGTTCTCGGTTGGGTGGTGGAATGGCACATTCATCTTCGAGTTCTGGGATATTCTTGCAAGGGGATGGGCAGTCCCAACCTGGAGGAAACACTCATTTGAACTCATCGATTGGGAACTCTGCAAATTCAACTCCACGGAATGCACATCCTGGTATTCCTGTTTCTGGAGACATTAGTAATACTGCTTTAAACAGCGTGGGCACCTCAGCTCCAAGTATGGGGGCTAGTTCACTAGTAACTGATGCCAACTCAGGGCTTTCAGGAGGTCCCCTATTCCAGAGAAATGCGAGCTTTAACAATGAGTCCTACATGCGGTTGCCTGCATCACCCTTATCATTTTCATCTAATAATATTAGCATATCCGGGTCTTCAGTTATAGATGGCTCTTCAGTGGTGCAACCGAGTTCCAATCAAAATATAAGTTCGCAACAAATTCAACGTCAACAGAATCAGGTCACATCAAATGCCACATCCCATATTGGGCAAATGCAACTTCCTAATGGTTCTCGGGTTCCTGGATCGTTCATGCATGATTCTGTAATGTCTCAGTTGCAAAAGAAACCGCGCTTGGATATCAAGCAGGAGGATGTTTTACAGCAGCAGGTTTTGCAGCAATACATGCAAAGGCAGGACCCCATGCACTTGCAGAATTCTAACCCTCAATTGCAAGCATTATTTCAACAGGAAAGGCTAAGGCAACAACAACAACAACAGGTGTTGCAGTCCCTGCCTCCAATGCAGCGTGCTAAACTACTGCATCATCAACAACAGCTCCAAATGAGGCAACAGCTTCAACACCAAGGTGTGCAGCCATCACCTGCAGTGAAGCATCCATATGATGGCGGTGTGTGTTCTCGCAGAATAATGCAATACTTATACCATCAACGGCAACGACCCCCTGTGAGTTGATTAGACCTAATGTCTATTGTATAAACTTATTCCTGCTTCTGCCACATTTACATGGTGATGCTTTGGAATTTAAAACCATCCCCTTTCTTGTTCATTTGTTTTTCTCTAGGACAATTCAATTGCCTATTGGAGAAAATTTGTTGCAGAATACTACTCTCCACGTGCAAAGAAAAGATGGTGTCTATCCCAGTACGAGAATGTGGGTCAGCAATCGCTTGGAATATTTCCTCAGTCAGCCATGGTAATTAACTGGACCCTCTTCTCTCTAAGAATTTAGCTTTTCGAATGAATGTGATGATATAAAATGACTTTGGGAAGTTCCTTATAAAACTATGTTTATTACTACTGCCATTTTATAAGCTACACACTTATATGCTACTAACTCCAATCCAAAATAATTGTCTTTCTAGGCATATTAAGAAATTCCGATATAGTTGTCTTTTTGCACAAACAAAGCAAAAGATACAATTTTTTCCCTTTATACCCTCAATAACATTCGTACATGGATGTTAATGTACTTAGAAGCTAGATTATTAGTGCAATCATATGAGGGTATAGAGATAAATGTATGCGTGTATAATGTTCTCTTATTTTGTGTGAAAATCCTAGAAAGACAACTATTTTGAATTGGAGTGAGTACTACATAACATAAGCATATGAAAACATATTTATTACAGCTGCAATCAGGTGTATTTTATAAGCTATAAACTTGAAAGCTTCTATGTTGAGCATATGCGATGGATAATGAATATGTAGCAATCGATCTACAAACGAGTTAAAAAATAAAGTTGCATACTAACTGCAAGTGAAACAAGACATCTATATAGATCACCTTTCTCCTTAGAGCCCTATGTGGCTTCACATCATTTTGTTGAAAGTTTCATTACTAGCCCCTCATCGTTTTACTCATGCTTTTCCTGTTTGTTCAGGGTGCATGGCAGTGTGATATATGTGGTTCAAAATCTGGAAGGGGATATGGTAAGTACACCTTTGATACCCTTTTCCAGTTTTGACATTCTGTCCTTTTTTCTCACACTAACATTTGAAGTCAATTTGGGTCGGAGTATTTGAAGGAGCAAAGTGAAATGGGATTCTTACATAGTTATATGTTATATATCAGAAGTGAATTCCTTGGTATATGATGAACTATCTTCTATGCTGCCTTAGAATGGAGTAAATAAAATCTTTTATCATTTCCTTTGACATCTAAAAAATGTGCAGTATATCTATTAAATGATCTGTAATAATTGGTATATGTTCTAAATTCATTGACTTATACTTTCTTTTGTGGTTGAACAGAGGCGACTTTTGAAGTACTCCCTAGACTAAATGAAATAAAATTTGGAAGCGGCGTTGTTGACGAGCTTTTATTTCTGGATTTACCTCGCGAATGTAGAATGCCTTCAGGAATGATGATGTTGGAGTACACAAAGGCAGTCCAGGAAAGTGTATACGAGCAGCTTCGCGTTGTTCGGGAAGGTCAACTTCGTATAATTTTTACTACTGATTTAAAGGTGACAGTTTAGCTGATTAAAGCAATCAATTTCCTATTTCTTACACAATCGGTTGACTTCAATATTCTCTTCTCAGATATTAACCTGGGAATTCTGTGCTAGACGACATGAAGAACTGCTTCCTCGTAGAGTCATTGCACCACAGGTCCATGTCAAACATCTCTAAATTAATTTCATCAGACTGTGAATGTGATCACTTCCTTATCATTCCATGGTCATGTCTGTGTTTGTCAATTTTATCTATGTTCAATGTCTCTAAAAGAAGTGTTTTTTGCAAGTAAGAGATTACAAATGCTGGCCAACTTAACATGTCCCTCCTTATTTATCAAATAATTAACCTTGCATCTTATAGTCCCTTACTCTTTAAAGGCTCCTTTATGTAGAGTTAATTGAATAGGCTAGTGGAAAAGGCTCTTGCTAGTGACCTGAAGGTCTTGGGTTCGAACTCACCTCATCGCTAATTTACAAAAAGAAAAAGAAAAAAAGGCTCCTTTAGTAAAGGCTAACCGAATTGGTGGTGTAAGAGCTAAAAACTACTACCTTGACCTCCTGTTTCTTTTAATTAAGCATGCCATTTGTCAGATCATTTCAATCTTGGGAAGCCAAGTGGCGATCCACAACTTCATGGCATGTTTCTTTTCTAGTGCATGCATTAACTACTTCTTTTAGAAGGCCCATCTGGATCTTGTGTTACAATCTTGTTAATTACTATGGTATCTCAAATTTTTACCTGAATTAGCATTGTGAACGAAAGTGGATCATATTATGTGACTCTCCAAAAGCTATTAGTTTCATGTATAGTAACAAAACTTGTACTACACATATTTTAGTGTAGGAAACCTGACAAATGTGATTATGAAACAATTGAACTTTGATCATGTTCAGTCTGTTCAGTAAGGGTTGTTATCCAATATATTATAGCGGCAGTGTGGCACTGTCAAACTGAATCTTGATGTTCACCATTAGCCTTCTACTATGAACCCCATCCATGCCTTATAAGGTGGTTGTCTAAATGATATTACAAAGAGTCATTCTTAATTCAGTTGTTCACGTGTATCTGACTAGGATGACCGTACACGTTGCTTAATGACTTTATTGTTGCAGGTAAACAATATATTACAAGTGGCCCAAAAATGTCAAACCATGATCTCTGAAAGTGGACCTGATGGCATTTCTCAGCAAGATATGCAGAACAATAGTAATTTGTAAGTGGCAACCTGGTTTTTTCTTCTTCACATGTGTGCGCTTGTATAGTTTTCTATATGCTTCTACTGCATGTGTTTCTAGAATTTGTAATTCCCTATATATCTTCTTTTCATATGTTGTTGGCAACCTATTCGTGGTAGATGGATCTTTTTTGGTAGCAATGCAGGCTCTACATGTATGGTATGTTTGGCGTAACTGTAAACAGTCGGTGCGAATTATGGGGTAACAATGAAGAATAATTTAGTCTTTATTGTTCTTGTTAAGTACTTTCAGCAAACTAGCTGTGTGGTTAGTGGTTACGTATAATTTGTTTAATCTGATCCCAGTTGCTCTAACTTTGTCTGAACATTTGGGAATTACCTGAGTTTTTTCAGATACCATGTTTGCTTCATTTAATATATTGTTGGACATCTCAAGATTAGTACTAAGTATACTTCTGCTCATTACCACTCCCCTAGTTGACCAGATTTTTATGTAATTGAATAAATTACTATTTGACAATCTAAACCTGCAGGGTTATGACAGCTGGGCGTCAACTCGCTAAGACGTTCGAGTTACAATCTCTTAATGATTTGGGATTTTGGAAAAGATATGTCCGATGCTTACAGGTACGAGAATGCTACATTGTTGCTCAACTTAATAGTAATTTCCTCTCTATCATCATGTTGTTATGGGGCTATGCAGATAGCTGAAGTTGTCAGTAGCATGAAAGACTTGATGGACTTCTGCAGGGATCAGAAAGTTGGGCCCATTGGTAGTGGTTTTGTTTGTCGCTTACTTATCAAATTACTCTTACATTAAAAGAAACAAATTATTTCAGTTTTCAGAGATGTATTACGGAGTTGTATTATGGTTTCATTGGCTTGATTTTCTCGAACTTAAACTTATGTTAATGTATTATATGGTATATCTAATTACACATAATCTGTATATAAACTATAAAGAACAAATTACTCCCTATCAATTTCATAATCTGACGGTAAAGTTCATTGCAGAGGGACTGAAAAGTTTTCCATCCCATGCAACGGCATCCAACATGAAGATGCAAAAGTTGCAGGACGTTGATCAACATGGAAACATTCAGGGTCTTCAAAATGATCGGAACACACAGAATAACCTGATGGCAACTCACCCTGGACTTGCCAATAATCAGCAGGTAGTTGGTCGAGGGGGCATGAATGGCTCTGCACAAGCTGCTCTGGCTCTAACAGACTACCAAAATCTGCTGATGAGACAAAACTCAATGAACTCAAATCCAGTTCAACAGGACGCGCCACCATCTTTCATCAAATCTAGCCCGAGTCCGTCATCTTCATTTCAAGGTTCAGGAGGTGTATTGCAGGGAAACTTGATGAATCTACCAACAAATGGCATTTCAAATTCACATCTACAGCAGCAACAGCAGCTGCAGCGTTTACCAAGCAGTAGTGGCTTATTGCAGCAAAATCCTCAAAACTCCAATGGCAGCCAAGTACAGCAGCAGATGATGCAGCAACTGCTACAAGATATGAATAATAACAACAATAGGAATGTAGTCCAGCAACAATCCCTTTCTGGGCAGAGCGGTAGTTTGTCGAGGGATGGACTTGCTTATGGTAGTGGCACTCCATTGGCAAATGCAACCACATCGAACATACTAGGAAATGCTGTTTCACGTGTTCCTAGCAGAAACAATAGTTTTAAAGCTGCTTCAAACAGCGAGTCCTCGGCAGGTGTTAATAATGCTGGATACAACCACAAAGTGCCAGATGGTGCACAGAATCTTCATATGTCCGAGGAGATGTTGCAAGACATACATGGTTTCTTCAATAACGACATTGATGACAGCATGAATTATGGATGGAAGGCATGACTAACAGTTTACCCTGTACTGTATGTTGTAGGCATGTCTTTTAGCACATATTTGTTGATGTAGTGCTATTTATTTTTTCCTTCCTAAACATGATTTTTTTTCCTTGTGGCGAACTTGTAGCTTAGGACTTTGCCATTTTTACGTGTTTTTTCAGTCTGTCAAACTTGGTGTTTCATTTGCAAGTGTAATCAAGAGACATGAACCCGAGAAATACATCAGTTT
>CM016563.1:20903291-21003291 GCA_003412495.2 Echium plantagineum | reverse complement strand
GGGGAGTAAGAAGAGGTATTATTATTTTTGTTTTTCAATGATAAAGTTATTTGGTTTAAAATAGGTCTCAATATATTTTATCTATTAAAACTGATTGATAATTCTAACATAAAAAATGAAGGAAATCCCCAAAATACATGATTGATAATTTTGAAGCAAACTGACCACTTCATCAAAGTTTCATGAAATTTTTTGGCTTTTTGGCAGTTTGCCCCTATTCTATCGCCATTTTTATATGTGCCATTAACTACTAGTCTTGACTCTTGTCTAGGATGTCTTTGAATTTTTTTTTTTCAATCTTAAACAATAAAATAATTATTATGCCCATGCCCCACTATTCCAAAGAAAATGGTAGAGGAAGTTTAAGTTGAGAACACAATGGTCATTTCCTACCGAAAAATCACTATCGTGTTGTGTGCATAGTGATTCCCTAAAAAATTGATGAAGTAAGTTGCTATTTGGCAAAAGGAGGAGATAACTACATGCAAATGTAGCATCTTTTTTAGCAATAATTGATAATAATAGTTTGAAGGTAAAAACTAATTTCAAGGTAGATGTTTTTAAGGTAATGATTTTTGCCCATTTGTCTATGTCGATCGTATGAAAGTAAAGTTGGATTACAGTTTTAATGATTGCATATTAGAAAAAAACTACCTAATCATTTTTTTTACTTAGTTGGAATATTATTTCAACGACGAGATCACATATTAGTTGTCAAATAATTTAAAATTTGACCTTATTTACACTATATTTAATTATTGAAAGGGGAAATTAGAAGTTTTTTTTTATTGAACCTCATGTTCCCTAATTTCCTTAATTGTAGGAGAGGAGTTATACAAAAGTAATTAGTTTGAAATTAATTTCCTATAAATTAGTTAAATTTAAATTTAAATAAATACTTTTGTATTGACAAATTATTAATGCAGATTTTATTATGATTATTTCAATATTTTTATTTAATGATAAATATCACGATGCACAAGCATAGATTATGCCTAAATAATTAGTTCTTTGAAATAGGGGGGGTATGTTCTTTCAAATGTGCCCAACAGAATGTACAAAATTATAGTCCTAAACTTTGTTATCTTGAAATTTCTCTAATGCATTACATGCCTAGATTTTGTGTAAATTGCATGAAGTATAAGCATGTAATGCATTAGGAAATTTTTAATAGAACAAATATTAAGAGAATCGTAACAGGTCCCGTCAGCCATACAATATAACATTTTTCAGCATTAACATGCTTCCATGAATATGAAGTGGCCCCCAGCAGGGGGAGGATGCACCTGCGATCACAAGGAGACTATTTTCGAATTGACCAACGAACAGAATGCAAACACTATTTACTACATCACAATAAATAAGAAATATAGGTACATAATAAGTCATTTTCATATATTTCATTATATCCATAAGGCCGCGAACATCAAATCTAGACTCCGTACAATAATGAATACAGTAATTGCTACTAGTAATCTACGAATTAAGAGCATTATCCTATTTCTAGGTCAGTTTCTAAACTTCAACAATTAATTAAGGATGCTACACAACTCAAAAAGAGAAACATACAACAAATTTTGAGTCCCTCGGTACTAAATTATCTTTTAGTTCAATTTAAAACATTAAAATTTCAGATCAAGATTGGGCATATCAAGCTGGAGAATTTCATTATATTTAGTTTTAACAATTTAAAATCAAACTACAGGATCTTTTATTAAGTTAGGAGAATTTAATTACAACAATGGAGTAAATAATTGAAACAGTTAATTAAGAAATACGAAGTACTGGATAACGTTGTTGGCGGTCGGTGGCGGCGCTAATTGTGAAGTCTAAACAATAATTATACTTTGAAGCAGACGGAGGAGTACATTCCTTATGGGAGACGTATGTAAGAATTTATATAGATGTTGTAATAAGTTGGAGACTTTTCTATGTTGTTAAACTAGAAGTTGGATCGTCTCCATTAGTGTTTTTCAGTTGAGTTATTGCTGTCAAACGCTTAGATACTGCCAATTCATTAATATCAGTTCAAACGTTTCTAATTCATCTGCAATTCTTCCAGAATAGTGTTATCATTTTCAAACAATCTAATTGGTACAAGTAATTGGAGCGTAAAATTGTAATTTCATTCTTTTAAAAAACATTATTCACGGATAACACATGATCAATTATTACAACAACGAGATATCAACAAATTTAAGGTAAAAACGTACCATCAAGAACGTATTCTTAGGAGGACCACCACCACCACCAGGTCCCAGCAATATAATAACTTGCAAGAACTCGATTGGAAGTGTGCCCTAAAAGGATCTTCGATGTTTAAATTGAAACAAGTAGGAGACCAGGTGCATCTATACCTAAAAGAAATAGATGTGACTTGAATATATTACTACTATAAACTATTGGTCCATTGTGTATATTTAGGTAATGGTCTTGTGACTTCTAAACTGGTGATGACACTAAATGCTCCACCGACTCGATATATTCGTGTGTTGAAAGATGTCGAGACTATCGATAATGAAGAAATTCCGATAGTAGATATATGGATTACTGGGGGACTACAATATTCTTACGATGACAAGCTCCGACTTCTCTTAAAAAGAAGTTGCACAACAAATCGATTATTCTATAATTTTGTTAAAATACACTTATCATCTCAATCAACATTCAAACTTTAATTAATTAAAATTATATTGGATTTAAATTATATTGGATTTAAGTATCATATTGAAATTTTGAAACCATTCAAAAATAATAGCTCCCCCAAAGAAATGTTATTAATATTCACTAGTTTATCATCTCGTTTTCTTGGATTTAATAACTCCATAAAGCATTCTCTTTCTTGTTATTAAGTGCTCATCCGAAATAATCTAAATGAATTATAATTGACTATGCAAATGTTGTTGTCAATTAATTAAAATCAGAATAAATGACTGTAACAATCACCTATATTTATAAAATATTTTCAGTATATCACTTATATTTCAAAACGTCCTTATCAATTGCCTATGTGCCAAAATATATCTTACTTGGTATTGTACGTTAAACTTTTTATTAAGTGCATCGGGATCAGTTATTTCATATTCGAAATTGTTGGTGGGTTATATTATAATTTTCTTTTCATTCTTTAACCCCAAAATATATTTTTAAAAATGATCCAAATAATTTTTAGAACTCACATGCCCTCACACGATATTATTAATGACAAATCGACATAATATGTAATAAATTGAAACATTTAAAAATATTAACAATTGACTAGAATATTTTAGAACAGATATGATGTACTAAAAATATTTTATAAGTATAGATATTTATTGTGGTGATTTGCCCTTAAATACTCTACGTTTGGTGTGACATAAAATGAATGGACAAATACAAAACATCCTCAAAACACATAAATTTGTTCTTCTCAATTCTGAGGTCGGCACGTCTTCTAATGCAAGCAATGGAACAAAGTAATTGCATATGGATGCTGATTACTTAGTTTTGTCGATTCACACAATATAGAATAGGACATCTTAGCTACCAAATGATGAATAATATTTGATGGTACACTTTACTTAAACTGCTTTATAAAAATACTACTATACTAGTAGCAACTTTATTAGTTATTACTGGATTCATTAGTTTATTAGTTTGGTGGTGTCGTATCCATCTACCAACAAATTCGAAAGATATTAAAGTAAGAAGGTCATATTTTGATTTTCTTAAAGAAAATGAAAGTTTAGTTATCAGTATAATATGTCGACGGGTTAATTAAATAATTTAATGAAAAAAACTTTTATTTGTGATATGTATGAAGATCATAAATTCGAAACTTAATGTATTATTATTTATATATATAAAAAAAAAGTGTATATCGACTAGATATACACTGTAGTTGCTTTTGTTACTTGATTCTCTCTATGAAAACTCACTTAAGTTGTGTTTGGTACGCGGGAATGGAATGACATAGGAAGGATTAAATTAAATTTGTTTGTATTACTTAGTTTGGTAGTTAACAATAAATTTTGATTGCATTCCTTAGTTAATTACCTCATTTTGATGTAATAACCATTCCGCCCAAATTGGGGGTAATGGATGATTACCTCCTACTAGGTAATCAAATTAGAGAAATTGGAATTACTACTCACATACCAAACTAAGTAATAAAATTCATTAATTCATTATTTTCCTTTGTCTATTTTATTATTTTATTCATTTCATTCTTACACTATTTCATTCCACATAGCAGACGCAACCTAAATATTATACTTCTATTACTATTTCATTCTACTTTTTTTATTGACTTGTGATTTATATATCTCAATAATGTATATGTGATTCCACTAATCTCACTCTCATGCAACAAGTTAATTATAATCTATTTGGGCATTTCTAGATTGCCTATTCAAGATTAGGAGTTTGGTCTTCTGGTACTAAAGTTTTTTTTAGTGTTTGATACTAAATTAAGGGCCTCTTTGTTAAAACTGAATGTCTGAATCTGAAGTCTGAAGTCTGACAACAAGTGACTGAAAACTGAATGTCTGAATCTGAATGAAAAACTGAATCTGAATATTGAAATATTTAAGTCTTTGATAGCAGTTCACAGAAAAAGACTTAATTTAAGTCGAATTGACAAAATTGCCCCAAAGCATGCTTCATTCATAATATAAATTACTAAACAAGTCATTTGTATAAATATTATAATCTAAATTATAAATATTATAAATATAATAATATGATTCAATAAATATTAAAATTTTATACAAAATAATTAATGTCATTCAATAAATTATATAAATTAGAAAGAAGATAAGGTAAATAAATATTAAATATTTAATTAAAAGTTATAATATCTAAAATAAAAAAGTATAATATAACATATAAATGGCCTAACAAACAAAAAAAATATGATTATTAGTCATATATATGTATCGACTACCTCATCATCACTTCTTCATATACACATTATATCAAGATTTACAGTAATTAGATTGTTCATCAATCACATCAATTGGCAACATAAATCACTATCAATAATCACAGTCGCAACTAATAAGCAAAATATGTACCTAAATCAATATGAAAATGATATTTTTAATAATAATAGTAACAAAAAGATGCAAAAAATAACTAAAAAGTCAGTTCTAACCATAAGATAACATAATCATAATTAAAATAGAGAATTACATTGAAAATATATAATATCAAAAATAAATTAAATAGAGAAAAAGAAAAATATTATTAATCCGTTTGACATAAATTTCCTCATCAATAGAAGTAGATAATTTGGAGAAGAAATGTATAGAAGTAGATAATTTGGAGAAGAAATGTTGAAAAGAAAAGAAACGTGTAATCTATAAGGTTAGATTTGGGCAAATTGAGTTTTTGAGAGAATTGTGGGATTCAGTCATTAAGAGGTGAAAAATAAGTAGCAAATTTTGACTTAAATTTTTTTTAAGGATTTCATTCAGATCTGAATTAATTCAGTACTTAAATTTTTTGTTAACAAACAAACTTAATGAAATAAGTACTTAATTAATTAATTTTAAGTACTTAATGAATTTAACAAACAGACCCTAAGCAAATTTATCGGATCATTTAAATAGTTAAATTTTATGACCCAATGATCAAAGATGAAAAGGGCAAATATGACTTTGTTTTTGAAATAAATAAATAAAAATCAAATAAACTATCAATAAATTCAGAAAATAAATTACCATAAAGCCGGCGGTTACTAATCCTACTATTTCGTTGCCAATTCATCCCAAAAATTAATATTCATAAAGCCGGCAGTTACCACTCCTACTATTTCGTTGCCAATTCCCAAAAGTCATGGGATCAATCATCTCTTACTATTTTGTCAGATTTATCATTCACATTCATCATCAGATGGTTTATTTTTATTCGTCAGATTTATTATTCACATTCATCTTCAGATGGTTTATTTTTGATGCCTCCAGTAACCAATTAGAAAACCTAAATTTAGTTGTTCTTTTTCTTCTTTACATCTCTTATTAACCGCAAGTAATTGTTGCTATTGAGTACGGGGTTTGAAGATAACATGAGTTTTACACAATTACATTCTCGTTAGTTATTTTCTTATATATTTTCCTTTGTTATTTTTATACTTTTTTAATTAATGTGATTTTGATTATTTGTGGTCATGGGTATGCAGTACAAAATTGTGATTCATTTGAAGAACACTCACGAACCCGGATTATTCTAGCCTTGTCGCTAACGGAAATCCTTCTACTGTTTTGATTAGTGAATTTTCGTAACAAAAAATTGGTAAACATGACCACATTAACCTTTTCACTAGAGTGAAATGCACATGAAACATAGGTGAATGAGGGCTAATTATCGAAAAGAGTTGATAAGATCCGATTCCGAAGATTGATTTCCATAATATTTCACTCTAAATCTATATTACCAAAATCAAACTTAAATTATGAAAAACTATCCGTTGTTAGGATTCCCTAAACATACCTCCACATATTTCACAGAAAATTTATTACATCTACATCACTAGAAAACTTTTGAATTGATGAGATGTGCTCCTAAGATAAGTTTCATAATAATCTTGGTCCTCCTCCAACTGTAGCTATAAATGGGGAGTGGTGAGAAACCTGCAACACACGCAACGAAGCTATCTGTCTCACTCCTCTCCTAAATATTTTCTCATCTTTCCAAAATACACTCATTTAAAAACAAAATCCACCTCTTATAATACGTCTAAACCAAAAGACCACTTAATCATTAAGTGATGATATTCTTTCCTAAATACACTTTTTTTTTTTTTTTTTGTTTGTAAATTAGCGATAAGATGAGTTTCTAATCCGGGACCTTCTGGTCACTATCAAGAACCTTTTTCATTAGACTATCCGATTAACTCCTAAATACACTCACTTGAGTCTATTTATTGGTTCGTTTGGATTGTGGTGAATTTAAGTGAAATTTATCATTCATCCCTTTTAAAACCAAAAAATAAATAAAAGTCAAGATTAATGTAGGTGAATCTAGGTTAATGTAGTTTAACACATTGAGTATCATTGTCCCTCAAATCATTCACCCCTAAATCGGAAGGTAATGCTAGGTTAACGAATTAATTTTATTATTATTATAATATCAAACTAAAATACCCACCAATAATATTTTCCTCCATCAATATTATTTGCCTCCAAAAAAATACTCTCCTTCCGACCTTCCCTCGTTAATATAAACTGCATCCTCTCTTTTTTTCTTGCGTACTGCTTCTTAGCAGCTCATTCTTTCATGTTTGATATTTGTGGTAATAAAAAAATCACTTTTTTCTTCTTTTCAATTTCAATCCGTGGGTACATAAGGATATAAATAGAGTAAATAAAAAATCGAGGTAATAGAAAAATCACATATGTTATTTCTTGCCGCCTCTTTTGTTGTTGAACATATTTATGTTTAGCTAATGTTTTTGTTTTAATCTATACTATATATAATGCATAAGGCTAAAAAAAAGCCACATTGCAATTCATCGTTCTTTTGATTACAAATTTATATAAACAATAACTACCCATTACTCACAAAAAAAACTAATCAATTCAATTTTCACTTTTTAATGAGAAAATAAATAAATACAGTATTTTTTTTACCATGTTTTATATTTTGTGAGAACCAATATATGTAGTTTTTGTGCATTAGATAACTTTTCTGTATAAATATATAATTTGCACAGGTTGAACTCTGCACAAATGCTAGTAACATTTAATTTGTAAATAAAAACAAGGTATTTTGTATAGAAATATTGAAAAGAATTTAAATGGCAGTTTAATAGTTTATAATATTGTTTCACCTCGAGAAGGCCGAAGGGTTATGGTATCCAAACAAGAATTATTATAGTTTCACCTAGATTCACCTATATTCCCATACATTCCCCTTAATTTTAAATATTTACCCTCATCTAAATTCACCCCACTCCAAACGGACCATATAACTATAAACCTATTTATGACTAATAAAGGTAACTCCAAGGTTTTAGCCTTTCTGCATTTTGATCATATTTAAAGTATGAAAACTATTGTAAATATTTAATTTTACATAAAAGATTTTGTTATTTAGAAAACGCATCATTTACAAAGTCAATTTCATCCTCCAATTATTGGAAAATTCTTATATTTCAGACCTTGTTTTTTCAAAATGGTTATGGAATTTAAATGAGAACATGAAATGAAAGAGCTTATTCAGAGTATGTATACAACAAACTTATTTTATAATCAATTTTTTTTATTGAATACCTCAAAATTAATGGTTTACTATTTTCCTTCGATAAGTTGCTGAAATCATGTTCAGTAAAAATCGATCCTGACAATTATTAAAAACGATTATCTGTGATTAGTTTAAATATATATCATATACTACTTATATTTATTTTTAATTGCAACAAAAATATCTATTTTCATACTCTAATTTAAAGTTTAAAACGGTTTAAAAAAAAATGTAAGAAAATTTAAGAATTTACCTCAAATAGTACCCCCACTACTATACGACCGTGACACTTTTGTTTTTGTTGTTCATCAAAATGTTGAATATTTCAGTTGACTACAAGTCAAGCAAACCTCTCACTTTATTCTCAAACAAAGTGTGATTCTTGAACTATTTCTAAGGCAATATCACGAGCTTCTTGATCTCTTCCACGATCCTCTCATCATCTCGTTTTTGCTGCATATTTTTTTTTAATCCTCCAAAAACTACTCACTTTTTTGTTATATTAATTTTATCTCGAATTTGTCAACTCTGCTTCATTTGTACTTTCAAAATAAATATCTGAAACTTTAATGTCCAAATTATTCAATTATATAAACATACTAACATACCCATCAGAGTGTACTCACAGAATCTTACATTATCTGCCACTTTTTATTCAAGAAAGTCAGGAAACATACAGTACTTGGCAAGTAAAAAAATCGTAGGGAGTATTATTATTTTTAGTTTGAGGCTTGTCATTGTAAGGACTCGAACCCCGATAACTGTCACTGTGAGTAAATAATTCGGCATTTGTCGTTGTAGTTTAGATTTTTGAAGTATTTAAATGAAATGAGTGGAAGTTTTGAGTGGAAAAGATGAAAAGAAGGCAAAATTCTGGAAAATTTGATCCAAGATGGAAAATGAAGAGGCTTTTTGTGGTGATTTTGGTGGGTTTTTGTTTTGGATTTCTTCTGTTTATGGAGATGCAATATAGTGGAATCAGGTCATTGAGTTGGATATCTCCACCAATAGTTCAGAAGCCGAAAATCGCCTTCTTGTTTATAGCTAGGAATCGGCTGCCTCTTGAGAATGTTTGGGATGCATTCTTTAAGGTAGTTTTACATGTGTTGTCTGATTAGGTGTTGTTACCACTGTTTTATTATATTTTCACTTTTGCTCAACTTTCAGTTGAAGTCTAGTTGTAATATATGTTGTCTTTTAGTAGGTAGTTAATATAGTTGCTGCATTATTATCCAACACATAGTAGGATCAAGACTGTTACTTTATAGCCCCCAAGGGCATGGATGAGTTAGTTAGATGGTAGTAGTTCGCTGAAATATTGCGGCGATGTTTTCGGTTTCATGTCCTGTCTGGTCCTCCCCCTTGTAGGGGTCGTTGCTCATGTATTTACAATCCACACGGCCGAGGGCCAGGGAGTTCCTCATCTCTCCCTTACCAGAAAAAAGGCTGTTTACCTTGTTTTGATCTGTTTCACGTTTTGATGTCAGTAATGAAACCATTGAAGATTTTAGCTGGCCCTGTAACCCTTAATTGATCAATGGCATTTTAAGCTTAGTGCCCACATTATCATAGTTATGCTATGAAATAAATTTATATGGATTTAGATTCGTTTCTGTTGTTAATCGAATCTTGATTGTTAAGTCCTCTGGTTGTGTACCTTAAATGTTCATTTTAGGCTTAATGAAACTTCTTAGCCTGGCAATTTCGATAGCTTGATTCCCTTGTCAGTTATTTATACTCTGTATAAGACAAGATTATTGTAGTGGTAGCTTTAACAGGAGGACAACATAATTTTGTTTGCTGATGTCTGGTCTCTCTACCTTTTGTATCTGCTTATATTCTTTTCACTGATTTTGATTTAGGGGTCATGAAAATGTGATACATTTATCACGGGGTAGCATGCATTCGGTAGATAGTTTCTTACTGTATCAGTTTAAAACTGGTCAATGCACTTAATAAGGTTGAAACATCCATTCATTGTTGACAGAAATGTACATTTCTTTTCAGGGTGATAATGAGAGTAAATTTTCAATTTTTGTTCACGCGAGGCCTGGCTTTACGTTTAATAAAGCTACAACAAGATCAATGTACTTTCTGAACCGCCAGATTAATGATAGTGTGCAGGTATTGTTCATTCGGTTTTATGGTCTCTAGGATTTAGTGGCACTGCTTTAATGAGATATAGTGACTCATTCACTTTATAATCTTGGTTGTATTATGAGAAAGCCATGTTACACTCATATAAATGTTTTGGAAACTTATATTCTAGTAATAAATGTTTGAGTTCTAACATTATGCTCATTATGAAATACTTTCGGGTAACTACAGCCGATTAAGGCTTTTTAATCACATTTGGCGATATTATTTGATTGTTATTTGTACCTATCTCTTGATTTCTATATAGTTATGTTCAAATTTATACTTATTTACTTGTTTCAAGCGTGCCTACCATCATTAACCATCCTGCACTAAGAGAATTAGCTACATATAGAATGTTGTCACACGTTTGATACTTTGAGGATGTTAGCATTGGCTGTTATGGCTAATAATGTCTGCATATAAGACGAAATCTGCTGTTTTCCTTTGTCCTTATTACAAAGGCTATCTTGAAAGTAGGTTTTTTCTGGAGAGATGAGTCGAGCCAAACATTTACGTCCGTCTCTGCCCTCATATATGAAGTTATCTTTAGCCTCATCTCTCTCCCGCAATTTTTAATTCCTCGTAACATTTGTTATATATATTAATGCATAGTGTATTGTTCAAGTCAAATAGTATACATAATTTGCATTTCCATTTTCAGGTGGATTGGGGTGAAGCAAGCATGATCCAGGCGGAGCGTATATTGATTCAAAATGCTCTGATAGATCCTTCCAATGAGCGGTTTGTTTTTCTTTCTGACAGGTTGGTTTTGACTTGCAATCATGTGTTTTTTCATAGTTTTGTATTTTGAGTTAATGCGAGGTGACCATTTATCACTGTGCATAGAAGCTTAATGGATTGTGAGTATAACCTTATCATTATTATTTCAGCTGCATACCCTTATATAACTTCAACTACACTTACAATTATATTATGTCAACATCAAAGAGCTTCGTGGACAGGTTAGCTAATCGATGCACTTCATTTGTTCCTAAAAAAGAAAATCTCTACTTGAATAGAAAGACTGGGGGTATAGCATTCTCCAGCTTAAGTAAGGGTACTGCAGAAAATGCCTCAAGTCAAAGCTTCTTTAGCAAGAATATTAACTAATTCTCTCACTGTTGGAGCAGTTTTGCAGATACGAAACAAGGTCGATACAATCCCAAAATGCATCCTGTGATTCCTGTTGAATATTGGAGAAAAGGATCCCAGGTATTGTTTCACTTAGCCTGACGAGACCAATAAGTTACTCAAAGTAATATAGTTGAAAATGGGAAGAGTTGACGATTGGAAAACAACAAAAACTTGTTCACTTTTTTAGCTGACATCAATATCTGATTTTTTTCTCTTTCGCTGATTTTTCTTGTAGTGGGTGGTTTTGAACAGAAAGCATGCTGAGATTGTTATGAAGGATGATACTGTGTTTCCTCTGTTTCAATTGCACTGCAAGGTGAGTTAACTATTCACCTGACAAATTTGTTTCCTTTAACTTTCAGGAAAGGAACGTATATAATTTTGTTTTAGTAATGTTGCTTTGTTGCATGTCGTAACTGTGGCTTCCCATATATATTGTAGTTACCTATGTAGAGCTTCCAAATTCTTATGGATATAACTCATTTCTTGATTCTAGCTCTCTTCCATCTATCACATGCTCATATGTTGGATTCGTCTTTAGATCAATGATTTACTGACAATATGTATAACACTCTTATTTGATTGCTTTGTTTATAAAAGCTTTGTCTCTTTGTACTGAATGCTGACTAACTGAAAACATATTTAATAACTGTTCAGACGAAGACACTACCAGAGTTTTGGCGACAACACTCTGGTGTAAGCACTCTCCTATCTTAGCTATACATATCTTAATTTTCTTGAGACCATAGTGCAAAAGCAAATTGTCATATTACTCTGTATCTGCAGCCTGTTGATAATTCAAAAGAGCACAATTGTATACCAGATGAACATTATGTTCCAACCTTACTTGCGGTAAGTTGAAAGCCTGGAGAATTTCGTATGCGCGCTTATTGTTCTTTGGCCTCGTCCCTTTGTCCAGCCCTTGAAAAAATAAATTTACTTTTTAAAATATTCTATTTGATAATTCCCCCTTGTCTGCATGCTTTCTGATTTATATGTTCTGACCTCCATTGTTCATTTTAGCGAAAACATCTTGAAGGTCAAATTGTGAGGAGAACTGTGACTCATACTTCATGGGATCTTTCATCCTCCAAGAATCGTGAACGAAGAGGTTGGCATCCAGTGACTTACAAGCTAGTTGATGCTACTCCTGCACTAATCCAATCCATCAAGGTGTGTGATGTGTCGTCATGCGTTTATTATATAACACCGTATGTGAAGAATTTACTTCAATGTATGTGATTCATGTTTGGAAGCATAAAAACCTCTCAAGTGAAGAATCTGTAAAATCCTGTTAAAGTGAACTTCAACATGCAGGCGGTAGATAACATCTATTATGAGACCGAGTACAGAAGGGAGTGGTGCACCAGCAAGGGAAAACCTGCACCATGTTTTCTTTTTGCTAGGAAGTTCACTAGGCCTGCTGTTCTAAGGCTTCTTAACACGGTAAAATTCATTTTTCACCGCCTTCACGTTCAAACAATGAGCTATAAGTTGCTGCCTGTAATTGATTTCCATGATGTTCATACAGTCTGCACTTTCTGTTCTCCCTGAAGAAACTGCCCAAGCCTGACAACGCTTCGGGTGGAGTACCAGATAACTAGCGGGAATAAATCATCTATTACACTTTGTGTGTTACACTATGTTAATAGACACTGTCACACAAAGTGTAATAGAGGATCTGGACTCGTAAGTCGTAAATAGCAGCAGATTATGAGAAATGTTACGGGGGCTGGTTGTCCGCCCACGGCTATGAGGTGATTGTAGATGTATGTACCCTTGTAGAGTTGGATATAAACACAATACCACGCACAAGTATATCAATTTTTCGTCTAAATAAGGAGTTATCAGAGTAGAGGGAGGGGGTGATAACATGATTATATTGTGTAATTTTTTCTTAGAAAGTGTAATACATGATGGTCACTCTTATGATATATAATCAAATATAATACCGATACCAACAATCAAATTTCCTACTCTGTACCTCTACATTTTTAGTTGTTTTATACATTTAGGTAGAGATGTTTTCGGTTCGCTTCAGATCGATAAAATTGATCGGACCGAACCGAAATTTTACCGACTTGATTAGGAAAAAATGTGACACCAAACCGAAACGGTGCGGCAAAATTCAAAATTGACAAAAAAAGTTTCGATTTTCGGTTTTGGCATAACCTGACCGAATCGAACCGACATTATATATTGTTCAAAATATTTATATTTGTCTTATTCTTTTAAAGACGTATTTAATTTTGGTTTTTTTAAAAAACATTATTACATAATTTATTAGTTTAAAAGTAGTCTCAATAAAAGAAGACTCACTTTAAAGTCCAAAGTTATAATACCTCATTCGTAAATTGATTAAGGACAAAATCAAAGGAAAAAATCAATACCAATTTTCTTGATGAGTAATTTGAAAGAGGTGAATAAGAAAGAATTGGAAAGTGAAGGCAAATCACAAATGCATATTTTATAATTTTTGTGTTTTGATAATTATATTTTGAAATTTTATTTATTATTTAATTCATTTGTTTTTTTGCTTCATTTAGAAGTAAATGAACAAGTTTGTGTGGTTTAAAATATGTTATGTTATTATGAATGTGTTTTTATTTTATTTTATGAACTTATGTGGATGTATAGTCTTTATTCAATTTGAAACTGTGCATTTTTATTTTTTGTTTGTTTCAAAATCGAAAAATCGACCGAACCGAACCGATTTTGCCTCAAAATTGGTATCAACCGAACCGATTTTGCCTCAAAATTGGTATCAACCGAACCGGTTTATGTAGTTAAAAGACCTATAGAAACGATTTTACACAAAAAAAACTTGAAAAAAATCGACCGAACTAAACTGAAAACATCCCTAATTGCACAAGTTCAATCACAAATCAATTTAACCTCCTCTTTTCCCATTAATTAAGTTTTATTTATAAGTATCATATTAATGAATCAAACCTTTTTGGATTTCTTTTTCTAGGAAGTCTAATCTCCTCCAACAATGTGAGAAGTTTTTTTGTCAAACGAATTGTAAATCGAGATATATACACCACATATATCCGCTTTCGCTTTTAATGTAGTTGAAGTAGCTCAGAACTTGGTTCGCTTTTAAGAAGGAAGCAGGGGCATATCATCGAACACCTGTTAATCAATTCGAAGTACACCTCTACAACGTGTCACCAAATCGAAATCAAACTAGAAACCCACGTGGCGCAACCTCCACGCATACATATTCCACCTCCCAACTTCATTTCTCACCACCAAAACCACCTCTCCGCCACCACCAAAGACCGCCACACACATGACCCGTTTGACCAAACTTTTCTCCACTTCCCATACCCCTCTTCAAAATGCGGGGCCTATGGCCTGTTTGCTCAAGACCCGGTCGGTGCTCCGGTTCAGTGGACCGGACACGATCAAATTCCTCCAAGGACTACTAACCAACGACGTTAAACGCCTCGGTGAGCCGCCGGAAGAGAGCAACGCTTCTTCTCCGGCTGCTACAGTGAATGCTCCAACCGTGTCGTATCCTCCTGTTTATTCCGCTATGTTGACTGCCCAAGGGAGGTTCTTGTTTGATATGTTCATCTATAGGCCTCCTCGGGCCGAGGAGAAGCTTGAAGGGGGAGGGTCCGGACCTGGCCCGAAAGCGGAGGGGGTTGAGTTGTTTGCTGATGTTGATTGTTCTGTTTTGGATGAGCTCTTGGTTACACTAAAAAGGTAATCTTTTTTATTCTAATGTACTTTTTTTTTTTTTGTAAATTAGCGATGAAGTGAGTTTCGAAACCAGGACATTCTAGTCACTAGCATATTCGATTAGTACCTTGATCTTTAAAGATTGCCGAGTTTTGAATTTTGATGGTTGACTCAACTCGAATGTTTTTATGTAAGTTAGCATACCCTCGTCGTTGAAAGATTGTATAGTTTTGAATTGTGATCTCGAATGTTTTTATGTATGTTAGCAATTTAACATAATATTGGGTGGAAAGAATAAAATGGATAATATTTTCATGATAATGTTGTTTATCAATCAATGAGGTAAAGTTTGTTAATTTGGACTATTGCAAATCGAACTCGGACAATGTGTTGGCCATGGTGGTAGTGTGATACATGATGTCTTCCATTCCCATTTTCTTGATGGCGCATTTTGTTAAGCTATTGTATTTTGTACTTCTGTATTTGAATTATTGTGGTGTAGTTTCTTCATCTAAATGTTTTCGACGATTTGTGTTTGTAAAACTTTTGGAATGCGAGTTTAGAGATCAGTGGAATTCGGTGGACATGAAAGAAAGGGAATTTGACAATTGAGCGTGTCATATTACAGTATAGTACTTTCTTTCGGTAGAGGATTGATTGATTACATATCTGGTGAAACAGATACAGATTAAGGTCTAAGGTTGATATTGACTCCGTGGCAGAAGAATTCGCTTGTTGGCAAAGGTTTGGTAAGAGTCTTTCTCAGAAGACCTCATTTGAAGATGAACCTGATGCTGCTGGTCTTGGTACGGGTGCTGGAGTAGATAAAGCTGGGGCATCATCTGCACGGTCTGACAATTATGGATGGCGATGGTATAAGGATCCGAGGTTAGATTGCCTTGGTTTTCGAGGCATCTTCCCTTCCAATATAACGCGTAAGTTCATATCTATTTGATGAATCTATCTGTACCGATTACAATGTACTGAATGCCTCTCAGATTGTATAGTGGAGGACTCTTTCGTTTTAATTTAATTATCCTCGTCTAGTCTGATTTTGTACTTGGTGATTCAAATTGCAGCACCATTGGTTGAGGCTGATAAGGAAACTGTTGAAGAAAATTATCTTCTCTGGAGAGTGGAGAACGGGGTTGCTGAAGGCTCTCTAGAAATTCCGAAAGGTGTTTTTCTCCTTTTCAGGTTCATTATGTCAGAGTAGTAAGCACAATGTATAATTCAGTTCAGACAAGCGAGTAAGAGTTTCTAGAGGCAATTAATGTAAAAGGCAGATGTTTTCATAACTCATCCATCTCACTGCAAGATAATTCGTTGTTTTCTCAGGAGAGGCAATACCACTGGAATATAATCTGGCTGGCTTAAATGCGATCAGCTTTGACAAAGGGTGCTATGTTGGCCAAGAACTCATTGCCCGTACGCATCACCGTGGAGTAATCAGAAAGCGATTGGTTCCTGTAAGGTTTACAGATGACAATGGGAATGGTATGCCTCATATCACACAACTCTTTCCTATCAAGTTCATTTCAATATACCACCTGTCATTCTCAAGTATAGTTCTTTCATATATCAGATGTGGGCCAGAAAGTAGCATCGAAATCAGAAATAATTGATGCAGCGTCGAAGAAAAAGATTGGAACCATCACCACTGCCCTCGGATCGCGTGGTCTGGGCATTGTGCGCATAGAAGAAGCTTTTAAAAACACGAGTCCGCTGGCTATTCAAGGCCAGGAAGATATCAAGGTCGAGGTGATTAGACCCGAATGGTGGCCATCCGAATGGTTTTTAGATCATCAACAAACTGCTGCTGCATAGGCCGCTGTCCAAGTTATAGAAGTATCGTAGCTCGGAATTGCCACTGTGCTGTTTGTAAGTTCTTGTAACTTGAGAAAGGAATATATGTGTTCTGTAGTTGTACCTGCGTTAATTCACCAAATAAGTGAAACATTTGGAAATAAATCTACAAGTCTTTTAGAGTTGGGCTGAATGTCATCTTTATTTTCTTTAGCTGATGTAGTCTCATACTTTCCAAACAGCTGAATACAAACACTCAGTATATTCCAATCAGTTTTGTTATTTTTTGTGAGTATTTGATTGTGTTTAGGCTTAGTTTGTGTTTTTATTAATTTTAGTTGACTATGCTATAATAATATAATTAACTCATCTTTTAATTGATTTTTTGGTTAAATAGATTTTAATTCTTATGATATGCATGCTTTGGTTCACCAAATATAGAACCACATTGAGACCTAATCAATGAATGTTACTACTAGCAAGGTTATGTTGTATGCAGAGCTGTTTTTGAGCGAGCTGGGTGTCATCATACCTGGATTGACTCGAAACTTGATGTGTCTTCAGACTTTGAATTGAATCGAAACTGGATACCCAAATTGACTCGGTATGTGAAACGACTCGAGACGGAATTGATTGTATGTCAAACAGGCAATCAAGAACTTAATACTTGTCTAGAATCATATACATGAATGATGGAACTTAAGATTGTGATCTAAAACACACCAATTAGTATTCAAAACAACATGAGGCAAAACATCGACTAAACTAGTTCAAACCAGGCGTCCAGGCCACTGAGTGGCTCAACTGAACTTTCAGGACCAATTCCAATGCTAAAACACAGACATTATCACACATCAAACAAGGAAATAGGGAAGGGGGAGGGGGTTGATGAGGGTGAATGAATTCAGCAAATTCGATATTTTAATCTTCCTGCAGATCTTCCTCTTCATCTTCATAGTCATAACCTTCTTCATCAGCTGTAGCATCTTGATATTGCTGGTACTCAGATACCAAATCATTCATGTTGCTCTCGGCTTCGGTGAATTCCATCTCATCCATACCCTCTCCTGTATACCAATGCAAGAAAGCTTTCCTGCGGAACATGGCAGTGAACTGCTCACTTACCCTGCGGAACATCTCCTGAATGGATGTTGAGTTTCCAATAAAAGTTGAAGCCATCTTCAGTCCAGTTGGTGGAATGTCACAGACGGTAGATTTCACGTTGTTTGGTATCCATTCAACAAAGTATGAAGAGTTCTTGTTCTGCACATTAATCATCTGCTCGTCCACTTCCTTGGTACTCATTTTGCCACGGAACATTGCTGATGCAGTTAAGTAGCGACCATGGCGTGGGTCAGCAGCACACATCATATTCTTAGCGTCCCACATCTGCTGGGTAAGCTCAGGAACAGTGAGTGCCCTATATTGCTGAGATCCACGAGATGTGAGTGGAGCAAATCCAACCATAAAGAAGTGCAGACGAGGAAATGGAATGAGATTCACAGCAAGTTTTCGAAGATCAGAGTTGAGTTGGCCAGGGAAACGAAGACAACAAGTCACACCACTCATGGTAGCAGAGATCAAGTGATTCAGGTCTCCAACTGGTCAAGTATAGAATTGTTAGCACCCTAACTAAGAATGCACATAACAAATACACAACCTGGAAACAAGATCTACGATCAGCATCAACAAAAGAACTTACAGCTTGGGGTGGTGAGTTTAAGGGTTCTGAAGCAAATATCGTACAAGGCTTCATTATCCAAAACCATGCACTCATCTGCATTCTCAACTAGCTGGTGGACAGAGAGGGTAGCGTTGTATGGCTCAACAACAGTGTCGGAAACCTTAGGTGATGGGAACACTGAGAAAGTAAGCATCATTCTATCCGGGTACTCTTCTCTAATCTTAGAAATAAGGAGTGTTCCCATTCCTGAACCTGTTCCACCTCCCAAAGAGTGGCATACTTGAAAACCTGAAATTAGGCAAAAGCTCGGATTCAGTAAGTTGCAAACCCATATATCTGCAATCTGCTCATGCTGAAAGCAACACGCTGAGAATTCTATTTTCAGAATTTCCTGGCCTGAATAATTTCAGAAGCACTATATACACAAGAACTTCACAAAATTCTAACACTTTATTATCTTCCTGCAGGAACATACAAAGATCCTCAAAAGAATGTGGGCAATTCTTTTCAACAAAAGTCAAAGACAATCTTTGCAAAGGCAGACGATAAGATGGCTACTCGAATGCTCAACTAGTGATACTAAACTGTCGACTATCTCTATTAATCAGAGCTTTTAAGTTAATATTTAAAACACACAATTCCTAAACAAAAAGGGATCTACTTCCAATTTGCATATCAATAAATTTTGCTAAGGTTGTAACTTGTAACAATAAATTCAATATTTTAACGTTAATGTCAAAAACAAAGCTCAAATGTAACATAATTCGAGTTTAAGTAAAAAACAAGTGTAAAATTTAAGATTCGCTAATCACCTGAGAAAACAACAAGCCTTATAGAAAAGTAGACACACAAACAGGCACAAAACACCAGATCTAGTACGCATAAAGACACTATCAATAATTGGAAGTGCTTCAAATTATTGGAAGTGATCATACAAACAAACAATATACTCCTATGTTGGAACAACACCACTATATACTCCCTCCATCCCTAAATGATTGTCCATTTTTATATCCAATGCTCAAAATTAACAACTTTGTTAACTTAACATACTTTTTAAGTCTTAACTAACAGAAACAACTTCGATGCAAATGAAAATTACCATATCAACGATAAAACACCTTAAAAATATAATAACATTTCAATATACACGTACACAAAAACAAATACCAGCTCCATAATCTAGACAACTCAACAATTTTCTCAACATACCTTGAAGACAGTCACAATTCTCAGCCTCCTTCCTCACCACATCAAGAACTGAATCAATCAACTCAGCGCCTTCAGTATAATGCCCTTTAGCCCAATTATTTCCAGCACCAGACTGCCCGAACACAAAATTATCAGGCCTGAAAATCTGCCCGTACGGCCCGGATCTAACACTGTCCATAGTCCCGGGTTCAAGATCCATCAGAACAGCGCGTGGTACAAACCTCCCACAGCTAGCTTCGTTGTAGTAAACATTAACGCGTTCAAGCTGCAAATCATTCTCACCACGGTACCTTCACAACATATTTACTACATAATTAGTAGTCGTGTTCGGATTATCATTCATAAAATATTAATTTTCGTATAACTATAGAAAATATATAAAACTAACCCATAAATCACAGTTACCTTTATTTTTTCAATGTAATAAATATAGAATTACGACACCATTTTTCATTTATGCAATTTTTCCCATAACTACGATGTTTTTTTTTTTTTTCTAGAATTATTTTGGATGTTGGAATGAATAGGTACCTTCCAGTAGAATCGATGCCGTGTTCTGCACAAACGACTTCCCAGAACTTGGCTCCGATCTGGTTACCGCATTGGCCACCTTGAATATGCAATATTTCACGCATTTAGATTTTGGTATGAAATATCAAGAGGCTTTTTAGTGAGAGAAAGTAGAGAGAGTGAAGTAGTTGAGTAAGGGAGATGGAATTTATGGGAAAGGGGTTGAGGTGGTTTATATTTCGTTATAACTGATAATTTTTGAATTTTCAATTTTGTTTTGGACCATGAAAATCTAGTTGGCACGGCACATGACATTAGGGAACTTAATCGAATAGCCTAGTAGAAAATGCTTTTTCTAGTGATTAGGATTTAACGAAAGAATCATTAAAATTGTAATGCAAGTCAAGTTAGGATGTGAAACTTTTATCCTATTATAAATATGTGAATGTGCTTTGTTCATTCTTGCGTGTTAACTAAATTGGTGTTAACTTTGTGTTAATACACATCTGAATCATTGGATTAAATAAAATCGAAATTGAACGGAAAAGATTTGGATAATAATGTCAAGCTAGCTCCATTTTCTGGCCTCAAATCATAACAAAGCGAACTGTTAGAGGTAAATATTGTATTTATGCCGCATTAAATTTGTTAAAATATCATATGTCAATTTTATTAATTTAATTACTGAGCTCATATAATTGATAAAATGAAGTTACATGGACAATGGTTTACATATAAAAATTCTATGATTAGTTTGAGTGTAAATATCGTATGTCAATTATAATTTGTTTTTTTCTTTGAAAAATCTCATGATTTATGCTTCGATTCGAATTCCTAAAAAGGAAAATTTCCCTCTACATTGTTTACGTTACACTCCATTATGTGAGACAATTAGTCTACATATAATGTACTAGTATTCTTTATGTCTCTCATAAAATTGCATGTATTAGTTAATTGATTGCATATAATTTATTGTGAACACCAAAAACAATTTTAATACAATATTAATCGTCCGAGCAATTCATGGATGCTGAATTATGTCAAACATGATGTAGAAAATCAGGTTGATTATTGATTAAATTTTAAATAGTCCGTAATAAAGTTGGAAGCAAAGGAGAAAATTGGAAGAATACCCCTTCCTTCTTTTTAATCTTTTTTTGCCCCTTTCCCTTTTCTTTTTGATTTGCCAACCCTTCCTTCTTAACTTGACTGAAATATCCTTAATGAACCTTTTCCTTGTTCCTAGATTTTCCTACTCCTCCCCTCTTTTCTTCTTCTTATCCATCATCCACCATCATCACCAAAACTACCAGCATCACATACTTCCACCATTAACCACCAACATCACATACCTCCTCCATCATCACAGAAAAACTACCACCACCACCACCACTTCTTCTTCTTATTATTATTATTATTCTTCTTCTTCTTCACAACATCATCACCACCATCACCACCTTGAAAAAGCACGGTGAAGGTCACGATAGATCCACATAAATTTCTCCATTCATAAACATTGATAAACACTAATAAACACTGTTCCGTCTGCATGCCCTCAGGTCACGATGACTCCTAGTGACATCCTCATCGTGAGCCTCGAAAGATGACGGTCACAATAATGAATGTGGTTAAGACACTGTTATTTTGCATCAAGAGACACTTTTTTATGGTAGAGGAGGCGGGGCCAAACTTATTTTGCACGTGCACCTGGTTCAGGCAGGTGATACAGTGATAGTGGTGATATTATGAAGAAGGATAAGAAGAAGAATAGGAAAAAGTGGTGGGGTTTTTGTGGTGGTAAAGGTATGTAATATTAATGGTTATGGTGATGGTGGTAGCAGTGGTGGTGGTTGAAGTGGAGAATAAGAAGAAGAAAAAGAAGAAGAAATCTAGAAATAAGGGGAGGGATCATTAAGGGTATTTTAGTCACTTAACTTTAAGGAGGAGGGATAGGCATACTAAAAAAACAAAGAGGGCAAAAATTAAAAGAAAAAAAGAGAGGAGGGTATTCTTCCAATTTTCGATCTCCATGCATGTAAGAGAAAGTAAGAAAAAGAAAGTAAGATAGGTGGTGAGATTAGAGGCAGTGGCATGTGGGGTGGCATGTGATGATCAAGTGCTGTTCTGGAAGCATCATCCTTTTCATCATCGGTTGTTATTTTCTTATCAAAGTTGAACGATGTTTCAACTTTCAACCAATCGACCACCTACTCTTTTAGACGTTTCAACGGCTCATGGTGTACGAAAGCAAGCTATTACAACTCACATGCTGTGGTTGAAAACTACAATTTTATAAAATTTATACACATGCTTACCGATTAATTGACGTTTCAATTTTTGATTTTAATTAATATGTCAATTATAAGGTAAATTGTAATGACATAAAACTACCCACACCACATGTATGTAGTAATTATTGTGAGAATGTTTTCATATTTGTGTACAACATGGAGTAACTACAAAATAATGGCACTTCATACCCTATTTTATTTCTTTTGTTTACTTCAAAAATAAAATATTATAAATATTTTATTAATAGTATAAGTATGCATAAAATTTAGTTTATATTTGAATAGCCATTTTAAATAAGTTAGATTCGCCTTGCATAAATTTATTGTGGGAGATGATGCAAATATTGAGGGCTAGCGTACACCCTAACTTGCTTATAATTAATGTGAACTAGGCATATAATTTCTTATAACGAAAAATGTATAACCGTTATCCGTCGATTGTACATTAGCTAAACATAATAAATAGATAAGTTTCGTGTGATAAACTCGTCATAGAAATACTAGTGTTACTAACAGGAATCTAATTTATGACCAATTGGCTAGCCATTGCAGACAACATAAGTTCTTATTCTTATTATTAAGTATTATGTGTCTAAAATGCTAACCATTTAATATGTTGATCATCTCTTCCAAGTTTCAACTTAGAGAAGAAGAATGGGGTATGTAAATTAGCGATAGATGTAAGCTTTGAATCCATAATTTTTTTGTCATTATTAGTAATAATTTTTTTTCACTAGCCTATTCGATTAACTCAAGAAGAATGGGAGGCCCATAAATGGCAAAATGGGAGGCCCATGCCCAACGTGCTATTTACTCCTAGTGTGAGGTGTGAGTATGTGACAATCTGGCACAAAATCAAGAGTTTTGGACAAGAAGCAACAAAACCATTATCAATTTCTCATCATTAACTTTTAGAACCTTATTGTCAAAGTAAGGAATCATAATGTTATGATTCGATCTACTTCGTAAAGAATATATAATTGGGGAACCAAATCACTTCGAAAGTAAAGGCACACAAGATAAACATCATCACCTATATTTCATTCCATATCTTTTTTTTGTATTAATATTTTAAATGTATTTACTCACTTATGTCTTAAAAATTCTCTTTTACTCATTTCATCATCAGTTTCTTTGTTAATTTTGTCTTATAAAATGTATGTGGTTTTATTCGGGAGTCAATAATCTTTATATCTTTTTAGTTTATACAAATTAAAAAATTATTTATTTACAATTACAATAATAATGTGATTAGCACATGACTAAGTTAAAAACGATATTAACAATAAAATAAATTATTGAACTGAATGATTCATTTTTTAAATTACGAGTGAACAAATGGAAACATTTAAAATAAGAATGAACAAAAAAGATCCAAAATAAAATATAGTTGATGATCCATCTCTTTTGCCCAAAATAAAATTTTAGAAATGGAGTTATTAACGAAATATAAGTGAAATATATCCATTTTATAGTTAACCATTTTATTTTTAATTGAAACATAATAATAATATAGAATTGAATTAACGCAAGGTAAAAAAATGATTTTGGTAATGGTTCCTAATATGGAGAAACCTCTGGAATTCGATATAAGCATTGGGATTTTGTTAATGACCACTAATATGGAGAAACCTCCGAAATTCGATACAAACAATGAACTCAAATTCTAGCTATTTCAAACTAAAAACCCAAAGCGAAGATTTGAGATTTCAACTCCTAATTATTCAATATAGGAGCCCAATAAATCAATTCATAGGATTCCAATAATCAACTAATGTTTTGTAAATGAAGTGAATACAAAAACTTAAGCAAGGCAAATTTCTAATCTCTCAAAAACGTGAATCAAAGGTCAAGAGTGTGTGGTTAATTCTCAAAATTAAGCTCAAGAACTGACTTGTTAACGGTGTACAAGAGTTGGGTTTTTTTTAATTTTAAAACGGCTACAAATACTCTTCACAAAATTGCAGGATGGGTACTTGGTTTGGATGATGAAACATTCGATCTAAGTCCCGATCTCACACAACATTCACCAAAAAACAAGATATTGGGTGATTGGGTCGGATGATATAACATCCGATCACCCCATCATCCATTTCCCATCCGTTCCCCATGTAAGATTGGTGTGTATATGACTATATGTTAAGAATTTATGGGTTCCACTTTAAAATAAATTGGTAATAGAGGGCGTAGTCCAAGATTTTATATATTGATCCGGGAGTATATTGATATTCGATGTGCGATGTGCATCTTAACACTCCCCTCACGTGTAACCCAACCGTCGGCGGAATTTTCCTTGCCGGAACAACATCGACGGGGTTACACGTGCCTCAATAACTCGGGCTTGGAGTAGCCCAAGATCTTATATATTGATCCGGGAGGACACCGACTTCCAATGTGGGATGTGCATCTTAACACTCCCTCTCACGTGTAACCCAATTGGCAGCGGAATTTTCTTCGCCGGTATTAATAGCCGGGACAACATCGGCGGGATTACACGTGCCTCATTAACTCGGGTTGGCTCGTGACACCATGTTAAGAGTCTATGGGTTCCACTCTAAAATCAATTGAGAATAGAAGGAGTAGCCCAAGATCTTATATATGACCCGGGAGGACATCGACTTCCGATGTGGGATGTGCATCCTAACACCCCCCCTCACGTGTAACTCAATGGTCGGCGGAATATTCCTCGCCGGTATTACTTGCTGAACAACATCGGCGGGTTACACGTGCCTCATTAATTAATATTAGAGTGGAACCTCATAGACTCTTAACATGATATCAGAGCCAAGCCCGAGTTAATAAGGCACATGTAACTCCGTCGATGTTGTTCCGGCAAATAATATCGGCAAGGAAAATCCGCCGACGATTGGGTTACACGTGAGGGGAGTGTTAAGATACATATCCCACATCGGAAGTCGATGTCCTCCCGGGTCAATATATAAGATCCTGGACTACTCCCTCTATTGCCAATTGGTTTTAGAGTGGAATCTCATAGACTCTTAACATGGTATCATGAGCCAAGCCCGAGTTAACGAGGCATGTGTAACCCGCCGATGTTATTCCGACAAGTAATAACGACGAGGAATATTCCGCCGACGATTGAGTTACACGTGAGGGGGAGTGTTAAGATGCACATCACACATCGGAAGTCGATGTCCTTCCGGGTCAAGATATAAGATCATGGGCTACTCCCTCTATTGTTAATTGGTTTTAGAGTGGAACCCATAGACTCTTAACATGGTATCATGAGCCAAACCAGAGTTATTGAGGCCCGTGTAACACCCCCGATGTTGTTCCGGCAATTAATACCGATGATGAATATTCCACCAATGATTGGGTTACACGTGAGGGGGAGTGTTAAGATGCACGTCCTACATTGTAAGTCGATGTCCTACCGGGTCAATATATAAGATCATGGGCTGCTCCCTTATTGTCAATTGATTTTAGAGTGGAACCTCATAGACTCTTAACGGCATAGGTCGGGTATTGGTCAGAGGATACACATCATTCGATGCAAGTCCAGACTACGGGCGATTCATTAAAATATGTTATTTCATCGGGGCTAAAGCCGGCCCTTGCAAGACCCGACCTAAGACCCAATTTAGCAGGTTTGCCTTGGTCCGAAAAGTTATTTCAAGCTCGATTTTAACATCGAGAATAACGTCCAAACCACAGTCAATCTAACACAAAGTTAGATTGATACGTATTGAATGTCATTCTAAATGAAAATCAAGATAGAAAATTTTAATTTAAATCTTCAAAAACATTTTATAAGATAAAAATTTTCTTTTGATAAAATCATTTGAAAACTACACTCGAGACCTAAAATCCAATTCAATGAGAGATCGACTTGCTTACAAATGATGCATCCAAAAGTAAAACTTAATCTAAGCGCTCCATGCAAAATCTTGATTCAAGTTATATGCCATCTTATTCGAAATTAGTCAATCGAGATTAAAGTAACTATAATTTGTTATCTTTAGAATGTCGAAGCCATAAAATGTGTCGATGAACATCTTTTTTGTTCACATTGGCAAAATGATTACTTTCACTCATCATACCTAAGTGTAGATAAAGTTGTATATGTCCACGAGGATGACCATGTTGGTGGATAGGTGAAATTGTGACCGTCGAGTCATGAGTTTGATTTCACTTATGTTAATATATATTGTCCTGACCAATTAGCCCAACTCTGTATTGTATTGTATTGTATGCTTATGATCTAGCCTATTTCTTTTGTATCCCCAATAAAAGAGTTTTGTGCCAAACCCTATTGAGAGTTAAACACAATTGTAGTTGTGTTGCCCCTTAAAAAATCAATTGAAGAAGCATTGACGATAATATAGGAATTAGTATCATCAGGAGAACTGAGCCAAAATTATATTCGATAACTACTTTGGATTCTCAACAGCTTATCAACACTGATTTGCACCCGATGTCTATCTAGTGCAAACTTGAAGAATGATAACTTTGAGTTCCCTATTAAAAAAGATGTAGTTATTTACTTTTGCATAAAAGACAAAATTATCTAAAATGGACCTCAGTGCTCAAATGGTCATATACCTCATTTCTAGAGTCGTATATATGATTCAAACTTTCTTTTTCAAACATAATTTTGAAATAATAAAAATAAGAAATGTTTCGAAAATATTATAGAAATATTTAAGAAACGATGTAAAAATTTAAAAATCAAAATAAGTTTGAATAAAAAATTAAATTAAATTTAAACTAAAAGTTTGAAATAAGATTTTTTACAAAAAAAATTAAATTTTATATTGTTATTTACTTCATGTGATATTTTTTGTAAAAAAAAAATCTAATATTTAGATCTAAAAAATGAATAAACAATTGCAATTATCTAATACGTTGAAAGTGTGGGCTTTATGTTATATATATGTACATTGCAAACAAATTATGAAGTAATTATATTAAATCACTATATAATGTTATACTTTTCTTTATTTAAATATATATTTTCTAGAAAATTAATGAATTTTCTTTAGTTTCAATGTTTAAAATAAAAAGTTGAAAATTTAAACTTATTTCTATGAAAATAATCATTTCAGAATTATAACAATATTTCGTTTCCATAATTTTAAAATTAGAAAATTTTCGGATGTTTCGTAGGAAACGTTCAAAAATGTTAAGGAAGCATACGAAAATTATAATCTATGATCGTATGTTCTATAGGACTTCCAGACGTCCTGACGAACAAGTAATAGCCAAACCTTGTGAAAGTATGCAGTTTTTACCAAATGTTCTACCATTTGTCTTGGTAATATACATGCAATTTATGTCATATCTATTAATTGTTGGAGACCAAGGGGGCATACCCCTGGTTCCGTCCATGACGCTGAGGATTAGAGACAAAAACCGATCTACATGATCAAGGTACCCCAAACAAGCAATTTGTGAGAAAGACAAAAAAAATTAATGAAACAAGTTCCATTCAATTTAACACATGCCTTAAACTCTCTTGAAAATCAATATTCCAGCTCAATCTTTAGATGTGCCAAATTATAATGCGTGGCATCATCATTTTCGTATGATGTGTATATATATTCATACATTGACAGAAAAAAAAAATTTGTATTACTTTCTAATATTTTTGATAGTTAGAAAATGAGAAAAACAACTCAATGTATGAAATCATCATTCCATAAAGCATTCAATTCGTGGTTTTAAAGTTATCATTCTTCAAGTTCGATTACAAAAATTCAAAAAAAAGTAATAAGTGTTATAAATAAAGTACAATACAGATAATATGAATAAGATAGAAACAAGATATAGGGAGAAAGTATTATCTTATTGCATTCTTCAAGAGTGTCAATACAATGTGTTGAAGTCCTATTTATAGGCTTCTTCATAAGATACTAATGGTCACATAACTAATGGATATACTTATTACATAATCAATATCTCTAAACCAAAAGACATCTATATTCGTAACACTCCCCCTTAGATGTCTAATAATCAAGAACATGCCTCGTTAAAACCTTACTAGGAAAAACCTTATAGGATAAAATCCTAGTGAAGGAAAAAGAGTGCATCATTCCCAATATACGCATATAATGTTGCCTCATTAAAACCTTGATAGGAAAACCCGTTTTGGGACAAAACCTGTATCAAGGAAAAAGAGTACAACGCGTACGAACTCCCCCTCATGACCACATCATTTTACATCATTTAGTTGAAGTAGTCCTATACCTTGGATGATCTTTCGAATGTTGAGGTAGAGAGTAATTTAGTGATAACATTTTCCAAATTGTTACATGAACCGATGTAACATTCGTTATCCATAAAGAAGAACTTTGATGATATGTTTTGTTATATCCCATTTGATACATCCTTATTCGGTTGTGTCATACTTGCAAAATCATTTTCTCAATCAAGGTCAATGGGACAAATTTTCATATTACAAAACACAAGTAATATGATCTTCTGGATCAGTTTTATCAATCAAATGCATTCACAATTTTCTTCGTGTATTTAAAATTTATGCGTGTTAATATAGTGTTTTATAAAACTCAATGAAATAGATCAACACCAAATATTCACTTTGTATGTGATCTTTCAACATATAACATATAAGTATTATGTATCTGCACAACCAGTTTTCCAATAAATTGAATATGTTCTACTGGAACAATCACATATCTATTGTGCATTTAAATTCCTCTAAACTTTTGTGTTGATAAATGGTGTACTCTGCCTCAATATCTTAATTGAGATTTTGTATGACAAACAAGACATATAACTTCTTTAGTATATATTATATGGTACTTCAGGACCAAATAATTCTTTTGCATTTTCTCTTCATATTAATAATGCGCATTTATTCATATCTAATGATATATAACATTCCAGGTGCTCAATGAAACATATCAATAATATTTTATAGCAAATTTGTTCTTCAATAAATTTACTAATTTTGGATGCTCTTCAAGAATTCCAATAATACTTTCATTATCGTAAATTAGCTTCCTCACCTTTACATTCAATGTCATGTAATATCATTCTCATAACCTTCTTTGGTTAATTAGTCAATAGGAAAACCTTGTGCCCAAAAACATAGTGGAAAAAGAGAGTTATTTCTCCTTAGATATGCCTCAAGTAATTGACTCATTAAAAAAACCTTACCAAGAAAAATCCAGTGGAAAAAACTCGGTGAAGGAAAAAATAGTACAATGCATATCATGTCTCCCCCTGATGAAATCATCAGTAGCATGTCCAAATCATGCCATTATCCCTTATCTTGCATGGTCACACAATCATGTTTCCTTTATAAAATATACATTAGAATTGATTCTTCAAGACCAAATTCATATCTTTCGATCCTCAAGACCAAGCTGAATTAGCTTGGATACACCTTTACAAGGTATCTGATTCCAAATACTTTTTGTAGATGATTTTCTAGCAATTGAGAACTCTTCTAGAGTTACTGCGCTATTTGTTCATGATAATTTAGTAATTGAGAACTCTTCTGGACTTTCTATAATTTAGAATCGGATCTTCAGTGATATCATGAATATTCAGGTTATCAACAAGAATAATTATATAAGTCATCAAATAAAGATATGTAAGATTCACATCAACTCACACAAATTAACTCAAACGTTTGACCCCACATAATAAACAAACAAATATATCATATAATCACATTGCATGTAATAATACTACAAAATAAAGCATATATGACATACTATCGATAGATTTATATATTCACGTGAAATTAAATAGAAAGACAATGCAAAAATGTCTAACAATGCAGTTCGAACTGTAATCCATCTTCCGGATGGCTTTCACTTTATTCAAGTATTTATCATATTAACTCAACTGAGTTAAGTTCCAGGGAACATAGATATGTGATTCAAGCACCATAAATGTACAGATATGTGCTTCATGCATCATACATCTCTTTACATGTTTTCATGTATACTTATTCTTAGCATGCTATAATATAAGTCGTATACGCATTTCAAGAGGATATATTTTGTTGCTACCAAACAAATACAATTTTAATACCCTTTATCAATAGGCGTGTTGTGACACCTTAGAAATCATTTAGTGCATCAGGGTACCAATACTTTGTGACAAAACTTACTTCAGTTATTTTCACAAGTACCCACCTAACACATATAATGCACTAATTTCATGTTTCATTAGACTTCAGGTCTAAATTTCTCAATTGTATAGTGAGTTTAGCAATACCCAATATAACTGTAACCGTATCATATTTTCTTAGACTTCATGTCTAAATTTCTCACATTATACAATAAGTTTAGTTTACTCTTGATTGCGTCTTTTCTGTTTGGCCATTCATAAATATATGTCTATTCACTTAAAGACTTAAGATCCTCATATTTTGCATCATATAAAGTTTTTCATTTGTATGCAATATTTCTTGTCGACAATCTCATTTTCCTTTCTCGTTCCACCATGTTCAAGATAATTGAGATCTCATTATATTCATGAATATTAGTATGTAAATGTCTTCCAGACATCTGTAATATCTTTAACTTATTCATGAGATATATTAGTCATCTACCTCTTCTGGAGGTGTTCATCTTCTAGACCATCATCAAATATTTATTATTTTAGATTTCAGATGGTGGAACTATTCGATATATAATGATTCTTCAGGAACCTTCACTCTAACTTGAGCTTTACAACTGGTATATAATTTCATTATTATTTTGAAGTCAGAAATTTGTTTGGTAGTGAACTTGTGGTTCATAAATGTCCTTTGAACTTCTTGTTCATATTTATCCTTTGAACTTCTGGTTCATATTTACTCATTTTGAGGATCATAAGGATATTTCAGTATAATTTTCCAGTTGTATATTCTCTCCCCCTCAATGTTGAAAACATTGATACATTACAACGAAAAATTACTATTTCCGAGTATATAAATGTCTATACCTTATAGGTTTGATGAATCACTCATCCATCGTGCAAGTCGTTGAAATTATACGATGCACGATCTAATTTCAAGGGTATTACATATGGTTTCTGACCAAACCAACTATATAAGGGGAGTTGTATGATAACTTTTCGGCTTGATGCGGAACATGTGTAACTGCACGTAGTATAACATTTCCCAACAACCAATTAAGGGTGTATGCATGTACTACAACATGCCCCCTAACAATCAACTGGGAATTACAACATGTAGCTCACAAAACTCTTTAAACTTGATAAATAAATTGACTCTATAGTCAGCATTCAATTGAGTTTCATATTACTACTCTTCGCATCGTACATGATCCGGGATGGTCTAACCGGTCATACAAAATAACAAAGTTATCATAAATCTCAAACTCCATGTTTGATACAAATAGGTATATATTTCAAGTAATAATACATTAGCTCTTCGAGAGCCTTCAATTGACATTGTTACATTATTTTAATATATTAGCTCTTCTGGAACCTCCAATTGAAATTGCTCACGTAATAATTAACTCTTCAAGAGTCTTGACTTGACATTGTTGTACTATTGTCAAATATTAGCTCTTCTAGAGTCTTCAATACTTTTGTTATATTATTGAAAAATGCTAGCTCTTCGAGAGCCTTCAAATCAATTTTGTTTAAATTATTGAAAAATATTAGCTCTACTGGAGCCTTCAATAATTTTGTTACAATATTAGAAATTACTAGCTCTTCCAGAGCCTTCAATAATATATCTGTATTTTTTTTTTTTTTTGGTTTTCTCATATGTATATCTATAAATTTATTCAATTAAGTTGACCGAGATCAATAAATAATTTGTACATATAAAATTTATATGACAACAATCACCATTTCAGGGGTGTGATAATAGACCCTTTATATATTTGACATCTTCGGGTATAAAAATACCACCACAATTTCAATAGTAACAATGTTATTCAATATGTAAGGTACTTCTGGACCATTAATTGGTCGTATGTATTTCAAAAACAAAGCATGTATATTGAAGTGTACTATTCAACTTATATGAGTCATTTAGTGTCATAAGTGATCCATAAGATTCCATATATCTTATTCTCAATAAAATAAGGACTAGTATTCTTTACTAGTAATCACAAATTTTTCTTCGTATTTCGATACATAGCTAAGTCTTCCAGACTGATTGCGAGTGTAAACACTCCAAAATAAATATTTTCACAAGTCTCCTGGACTAATTGTGAATATCAAATAATCTAGAGATATTTTCATCATTCCAGGGATGAAATATTTATTGTTTGAACGATTATCTTCTAGAATATTCTTTTGTGTCTTGATCTAAAAATCAAGTTCATTTAATGACAAATCTCCGTGATTTAGGTATTCGATAATCGTCTTCTGGAACGATTAATTTCAATATTATGTATCACGCATCATAGATAACAACATAAATAATATGTATAAAAATTATATATAATAAATCAAAGTGATATTTAAATTATACATAATATGAAGTGAGATACCATATGATAATTAATATGTAATACAATATGAGAATTATATATAAGGCAATATATATAATTTGGCACGTATGTAACCAATTAACTTATCGATAAATCTCCCAGATTTAGGCACATTAATATAACTATAAACCTTTAAGATTTAGATATTTTATAATCATCTTCTGGACTGATTAACTATAACAATTTTGACATTGTTATAGAACATACAAATGTAATATATGAACTATACAATACGTATAAGTATAATAAAATTAATCGACATCAACATATATAAAATTAAATAATAAAAGTAATCGATACTGTATCGAATGTATAAGTAATTGTCTTCTGGACAAATATAAATTGTCATCTGGACAATAAAATCAAATTATCTTCTAGAGAAATAAAAACAAATTGTCTTCTGAACAAATATAAACAAATTGTCTTCTGGACAAATAAATACAAATTGTCTTGAACTGTGATCGATAAATCATATCACATTACTTTAGAATTAAATCTTTGGGATCTAGATATTTAATAATCGTCTTCTGTACCGATTAATTTCAGTACTATAACAGTATATAATTGCATATTGGTTTCCATCGAATATCGGTACTCAATCTTCAGTTCGTCACAGCAACAATTTGTAAATAAAGTTCTAAACAATGAACCCAAGTATTATTACTACATTATTTGGTAATGGTAATGTAAATTGGAGTACTCACACTATTATTGTAAATTAGAGTACTCATAATGTTAACTGAAATTCGGTAGTGATAATAACATAAAAAATTTGCACCGTAAGCTTCAATAAAAAAACGTGAGGTAAACATTACAGTGTATAACCTTAAAAAAACTTTAATGGATTTCGATATCGATAATAAAATTAAATATGTTGAAGGTTGAGTGTTACCTCAGTTGGTTAGAGACTCGTGCTGATAACGTGTTATAAATAAAGTACAATACAGATAATATGAATAAGATAGAAACAAGATATAGGGAGAAAGTATTATCTTATTGCATTCTTCAAGAGTGTCAATACAATGTGTTGAAGTCCTATTTATAGGCTTCTTCATAAGATACTAATGGTCACATAACTAATGGATATACTTATTACATAATCAATATCTCTAAACCAAAAGACATCTATATTCATAACAATAAGGAAGTTTATTTCCAACGTATGAGAATATCATAGGAATTACAATTTAACGATACTTTCATACATTCGCTAGGGCAAAACAAACAGAAATGAGTTTTCTGGAAATAGGTTCCACCATCGTACTCCTTGTTTTCTTCATCAAAGCACATTTATTAGTAAGTTCTTCAATTAATGTTTTTTGAAAAGAAATTAACGATGAGATGAATTTCTGATCAAGAACCTTTTAAAACTAACAAAAGCCTTTTTCACTAAACTATTTAATCAATTTCAATTAATATGTTCCTTGAACTTTCACTTCAATAGAAATAACCAATAGTGATATTGGTTTCATCGCTACCTGAAACCGAATTTGTATCACAATGTCCTAAAACACCATGATATTTATCAAAATAAAATACACACCAAATGTGTCTTGATGTATTAAAACAAATACTGGAAATCATTCTAACCAATGTGCCTATGTTGACTTAATAATTAATACATGAACATTATACAAATATTGATGCATGAAATTTGTGGCTTGGGCCTAGTGATTATCGATCCAACCTTTTTTTGAGTTCGACACCTGGCAAGACATCCTAATAAAAACAAATGTCTCTATTGTAAGGAACTAACTGGGAAAACGTAACTATAAACTAATACTTTACAAATGAAGAACGGAAAATTAAACATGCAAACGAAAAATAGAATGTAAAAAGATTATAAAAATAATAGCCAAGTCGTGTGCAACACTCTCCTTAAAACAGATTCAGCCTCTTTCCTTGGTGCTTTGGAAATCACGAAAACCGATCGCCTCCCAGGATAAAATGACCAATCGCTTAGCTTTGCAAGCACTGTAACCTGAATGTCAAACTCCTGATGAACTTAGTTGAATCACCAGCAAAAGCAATTGAAAAAAACAGAGAGGTTGGGAGCTCTCTGGTTTGGTGTGTGTATTTTGTGTTGTTGTGCACTTCTAATTCGAAAAAATGAGAGGTTGAATAAGTAGAGGAGAGCTTTTGTAACGGTTTGGTCATTAAGGTGCACTAGTCACCATTAAAACAGAATCAAAATGTTTGATTGCCATTCAATTGCATCCATTAATACATACCATTTTGGAAGGGCCAAAATTGAATTGCGACTTTGAAATTCAAAATCCATCGGGTGCAAAAACCGACTCGCACTAACCCCGAGCTTGGAAACCTCATTTGAGTCTCCGTGCGAGAGGGATTAGCATAAAGGTAGAACACATTTGCGAAGCCTTGGAAGGTCTATTCTTATAAGTGAGCAATTTTCTCACACTCTTCCTATATGGTACAAAGTAACACATTTTTCCAACACTTTCATTCAATCTCAATCTTTGCACAACTCATTAGCATACATAAGAGTTGTCAAATTTAGATTCACTCCTTAATTATCCAACATCTGCCTCCATTGTTAGCGTATATTTTCCCCTCCCTGATTAGTATAGGATTTACTTACATTTGGATATCATTTGTCAAAAAAAATGTAAGATGCATGAAGGAGTATTTTAATAACCAATACAAATTCTAAGTGGATGTATATTCGGGTCATAGGTTACTTCTATCACAAAATATAGGGTTAATGGAAGGGGACATCACTTACCTTTCTTCAATTACCAGTTGATCACTTACCTTTTAAAGGGTCTCAGTTGATCACTCACATTTTAAAATTTGTCTTAGTTGGTCTATCGGTCATTTTTTCAGCTGATCAACGCCTGTGATGACCATTGGTAAGGGCTTTTTCGCCTTTTCATGTTGAAATTAAGGGTTGGTTTTGGTTTATTTTTAATTTTCAATTTTTTTTTGCTTAATTTCGACATGAAAAAAATGAAGAAACCCTTAAAAATGGCCATCACGTGCGTTGCTCCGGCGGTGACTAGCCAAAAAAATGGACGATAGACCAATTGAGATAATTTTTAACTGGTGAGAGATCAACTCGGAGTCTCTAATGGTGCGTTTGGATTTGGGTGAATCTAGGTGAGGGTAAATATTTAAAATTAACCTAGGTTAGGGGAATGCAGGTGAATGTAAGTGAAACTATTATAATTCATGTTTGGATACAATTACCTTTCACTAGGTAAAACAAAATAATTAATAACTTGAAAAACAACATTATAAAATTATTAACTATTAAACTGACATTTATATCCTTCTCTTAATTTCTACACAGAATACCTTGTTTTTGTTTGCAAATTAAATGTTATTAAATAAAAATATTAGTAAAACCTAAATAAGTTCTATAAAAAAAAATAATAAGAAACGTATCAATAATCTTTAGCAAAATAAACATACACATGTTTAACAAAAGATAAACATAAACTACAAATATCGTTTACTTAATGATTAGTACACAAGGAATGCTCGTATATGTTGATTTACATTACAAAGGTGATTTGATAATTAGATGATTAATTGAAAAAATTATTAACACTGATTATTGCACTAGGAGAAAAAGCTAGACGTAGCAACAAACAAATGTAGTACACACGGATTGAAATTGAAAAGCAAAAAAATATGATCTTTTTATTATTCAAGCGAGAAAGAAAGAGCAGTCAAGAAAAAATTATTTTTTCAAGCGGAAAGAAAGAGTTGGCAAGAATACGCAAGTAAGAAATGAAGCGGCAATTTATATGATGAGGGAAGTTATATTTTTTAGAGGCAAATAATATTTGGCGGAGAGTAATATTATTGATAGGTAGTTTAGTCTCATATAATAATAATAAAAAAATTAATTCGTTAACCTAGCATTACCTACCGATTTGAATTCGATGGAATCATGTTACTTTAAATTCTAGGTTAACATCGGTTTCTCCCAAGCATTATTTCATCTCAAATTACAACAATGATATAAGTTCTTTGATTTTATTTACAACTCTAAGTGTATATCTAAAATTTAATAGAGAAGCTCGAAGAACATTAATTCTTAGTTGAGTCATTAACCCTTTGCTTGAGTGGTTTAAATATTCTCGTTAAACTCACTAAATGGCCCAAAATCTTATAAAATGGTCAAATTTTATCGAAAAAATGCAATTAAGTGATCCAATATGCGCACTTTTAAATGAGAGTGATCGGACTGAAAATATTGGATACTTTTTAGTGATCTTTGGTGCCATTAACCCGTTTGATAATTGTAGTTCATTTGACTATCTTCTCTAACGTGATAAAACGTGATCATCCCATCCCCTCCTTCCAACTAGAATTGATACAAAGAGGAATGAAAATAAAAATGTATTATTATTGTAATTTATTGAATGAAGAAGAGTTCATGCAGAGCATAACCAAGAAAATAGGTGAGTTGTGGTCATGATCTAAAAATAAAAAGAAAATTAAGAACGTACCCTTTATTTAGCCCCTCAAAATTCTCTTCTTTCCTCCGCATTTATCTATTTTATCATAAACACCCAACAAAAAAGACTAAGGTGGTTTTCATCATTCAAGGATCTTCCTTTTGTCTTTGTTATTTTGCAATTAATCTCTCCATTTTCCATTCTTACAAATTTCTTAATAATTGTGGTACTCACTTGTTGCATCCTTCGAAGAAGACATCATGGTATCTCTTCCTTTCTTTAGTCTCTTCTATTTGTTTCTATTCATTTTTACTTTGCTTAATTGATTCTTCCTATTTAGATTTTATTTTGTTTCTTCATTGTTAATTGTAACATTCTTCTGATATCATAATTCAATGGAGGAAGTATATGTAAAACACACACTACTGCCTCAAGCTAGATGTTTTTACACAATCCGGCCTATGCGAATCAGTTCATAATATTCATGTTATGTGATTTTTGATTAATTAATAAATATAACACTGATGTCTAATATGAGGTACTATTTAATGTGCAAAATGAGCCATTTCTAAACGAAGATAAATATATTTTTTAATATTTTGAGTAATTATTGTTCAAAATATTGAAAAAGTCATATAATTATAATATTAATTTTTCTTTCTATAGTTAATGAGAACATGGGGCTCCAAATATAATTTCTAATTCTCTTTCCCCAATTTTACATATGCTAGATTATCTAGAGGATATATAATGGAATGCATATAAATAAAATTGAGGATCCTCACCAATTTAATTACATACAGATAATACTCCCCCCGTTTCTTTATTTAAGACTCATTTTTCTTAAACATAAATGACTTTTTTGGTTCCTATTTCACCAAATTAAATATATGGAGGAAAAATTATATTTGCGAGAGAAGTTCGAATTTTCCTTAAAAAATAATTTCAAAAGTAAATGGTTCTTAGATGACGAAATGGAGTGAGTAACTGACATCTTGGATATTAGTTTCTCAAATTGTTTGAGAAATTGTAAGTAGGGATCAAATGTAGCATACAATCTGACTCTCGTATCCCGCTCATGCGAAAACGTTCAGAGTTCCGACATATTGTTTATAAATTGTGGTTTGGTGGTTATGTGATATGAGCATTTGTTTTTGTAATTGGGATTCTATGGTAGGCGAACGCTGCATCTGGAATGGCAGTGGACGACGAGTGTAAGCTCAAGTTCCAGGAGTTAAAATCGAAGAGAAACTATCGTTTCATTGTCTTCAAGATTCAAGATCAACAAGTAGTTGTGGAAAAGCTTGGAGGTCCTGATGCAACTTATGATGACTTCCATGCTTCTTTACCTGAAAACGAATGTCGTTATGCTGTCTACGATTTCGATTTCATCACTGATGAGAATTGCCAGAAAAGCAAGATTTTCTTCGTCGCCTGGTAATTATGTATATTCAATGTGGGACGGGTCATTTGTCAATACTATTACATACAACCTTTATATGTTTCATACTTCCAACTAACCAAGTCATTTAAATTAATATCGTTATATGTTCATCATATTTGTCTTGGCTCGAATTTGTAGGTCACCAGATATATCAATGGTGAGGATGAAGATGGTGTACGCTAGCTCGAAGGACCGATTCAAGAGGGAGCTCGATGGCATTCAAGTCGAGTTGCAAGCCACAGATCCCAGCGAGATGAGCCTCGACGTGGTAAAGGCACGAGCACTCTAAGTATCGATTCTCATTTGTATCGAAGATCCAAGATTTGTTATGATTTTCATTTAAGCAGTCGTTATATACGTTTTCATTTCCTTTTGAGTTTATTTTGCACTGTATTATTTAATTAGTCCAATGTAATATTATAAATCTGTTATGTAAACTCCAACATATCCTTAAGATTATAGAACCTTGTCGATCAATTATCTTTTAAAGAGTTAATCGAATAGTCTAGTAGAAAATGCTCTCGTTAGTTATCATAATGTGTTCACCTGATCGCTAATTTGCAGACGAAAAAAGAAATTATCCTTTCAAGTACAAGTCTTCCATCTGTTACGCGCCAACTGTTGATATATTAAAATTAAAATGTCTGAGAAATACTCTAAACAATGCAACCAATCACCTCTACCTTAACCATCTTCATAAAATCATGCATCGATTTCAAATCCTTAAAATCTGGAAAAACCATCCATGCACGCATCCTTCGACTTGGTCTCGATTGGGACCTCTTTCTCTTGAACCGCATGATAGAACTGTATAAAAAGTGCGGGAAAATCAGTTATGCGTCACACGTGTTCGACACAATGTCTGAACGAAACGTATACTCTTGGACTACTATGTTAAGCGTCTACTGTGAATATGGTCAATTAGAAAAGGCGTATGAAGTGTTTGTTTCGATGCCTGAGAGGTGGCCCATGTCCTGGAACATGATGATCAGTGCTTTATCAAAACACGGGCATGAAAGGAAGGCGTTGAAGATTTATAAAGATGGGGTTTTCGAAGGTTTGGAGTGTACGCGGTATACGTTGTGCAGTGTTGTGAATGCTTGTGGGGGGTTAGGAAATTTGGGGTGTGGGGTGGGGTGTCATGGTGTGGCTTTAAAGATCGGGCTTGAGAAGAACATATATGTAGCGAATTCTCTGTTGAAGATGTATGCTAAATGTGGGAGGATTGGAGATGCGTATAGGGTGTTTCTTGAGTTGGAAGGGTATAATGAGGTATCGTTTACTGCAATGATGGGAGTGTTGGCAGAAAATGATAGAGTTGAGGAGGCATTAAAATTGTTTAAGTTGTTGCACAATGGTGGGACTAACATTGATTCGGTATCATTATCAACTGTGCTGGCATTTTGTGCTCGAGAAACAGATGAGATTTCTTGTAATGTACTAGGAAAGCAAATTCATGGATTGGCCATGAAACTTGGGGATGCAGATCAACACCTCTCGAATACATTGATTAATTTCTATGCTAAAAGTGGGGACATGGAAACTTCTGAAAGATTGTTTTCTAACTTATCAGAAGTTAATATCATTTCGTGGAATGTCATGATTAATGGATTCAGCCATATATATGAAAAGCAGAAAGCAATGGAGTACTTCGAGATGATGCAAAATGCTGGCTTTGAACCAAATGATGTTACTTACACAAGCATGATTTCTGCATATTTTAGATGTGGGGATGTGGAGTCTGGCAGACAATTGTTTGATAGGATTCCGAGCCCAGTTGTGGCTTCATTTAATGCAATGATAAGCGGGTATTTACAGAATGGATATCCTATGAACGCAATTGCTCTATTTAGAGAGATGCAATTTCGAAGTGTCAAATATGATCGTACTTCTTTGGCAGTTATTCTCAGTTCATGTGCAGAGTCGACACTTTTAGAATCTGGAAAGCAGGTTCATGCCGCAGTACTTAAGTCCATTTATCATGATGATATCCATGTTTCTAGTGGGCTGATCGGGATGTACCTTAATTGTACCATGGTCAAAGAGGCAAACTACGTGTTTGAGGGAATGATTTTTGTAGATGTTGTCTGCTGGAACTCGATGATCGCAGGCTTAGCTCTCAATTCTTATAGTGGTGAAGCTTTCACGTTCTTCAAGAGAATGCTTGAGAACGGAGTGACACCTACGGAAATTTCATATGCTACTGTATTTAGTTGTTGTGCCAAACTGTCATCACTGTCTCAAGGCTGGCAAGTTCATTGTCTGATGGTGAAGGATGGATATGCTCATGAGGTCTTTGTTGGCAGTGCACTGCTCGATATGTATTGTAAATGTGGGGATGTAAACAGTGCCAGGAAGTTTTTTGGTACTATGGAGTTCAAATCTACAATAACATGGAATTCAATGATTCATGGCTATGCACAAAATCATATTGGAGATGAGGCTGTTAGTTTGTATAATCAAATGCTATCTTCAGGTACCAAGCCTGATGCTGTAACGTTCATTGCTGTGTTAACTGCTTGTAACCATTCTCGGCTAATAGATTATGCAAATGAAATATTTGATTCTATGCAGCAAGAACATGGAATAGTACCTCTGGTGGATCACTATACTTGCATAATTAATTCTCTTGGTTCTGCTGGTCGATTTACTGATCTTGAAAGGATCATCGACAAGTTGCATTGCAAAGATAGTCAAATTATATGGGAGGTTGTACTTAGCTCTTGCATGAATCATGGTCGTGTCAATTTGGCAAGAAGAGCGGCGAATGAACTAATTCGTCTAGATCCAAAAAGTTCCACTCCGTACGTGCTTTTAGCAAATATGTATTCTTCCCTGGGAAGATGGGATGATGTACGAACAGTTAGAGAACAAATGACACGAAGGCAGATCTCAAAGTGTCCAGGATATAGCTGGCTTGATCATATTGAGGAGTGAAAAATGTACCACTGGCTGGTTTTAGATGCACGAAATGACAGTTAATAGGGGATTGCCACCATAAGCTGATTTTGTATATCTGTGGTGGTCATGAGAATGGCAGCACATAGATCCTCGCCCCCGCCCCCTTCTCCCGAACCAGTAGTTCTTCGATATTCGTCTAATTATTTTTCTCATCTGATACCAATGGTCCAATTCATGATTTGATTCTTTTAGCAACGCATATCGGCTACTGGCAGAAGGGGTTCCCTTTCAAGTAACGAGGTGGTGATATATGAGAAGCTTATTTATATCTAGATTGAGTAAGAACTAGGTTATATGTGGTGTTCAGTTTCACATCTTATTATGAAGCCTCATGATTTTTTCCTCTTCACAGCTAAGTGTTTCTTGCAATAGTCCAGGCCTCGGGGCTAGATGATCCATCTTAATCTGCAGCTCATTCCATTCCTTTGCAAGCTTGCTACCAATTTTCAAGGTGAAAAGACATCATAGAGATCCATACTTGCAGTTTATCATAAATGATTCTCTGAGTTGATAGAAAGAGTGATAGATATCAAGAGGGAGGAGATGAGGGGCTGATCTTTCTCGTCAAACAATGTGCGAGGTAATGAGAACAGGTTGCCGGAGCTGGTGGGCGGGTGGGGGGATGTTCCAGTAGCCAATACAAAGATTGAGAATGCAGCTTCTGAGGTTTCTACGGTCATGACCGCAGGCATAAGAAGCACGGCAATAGCCAAGAATGATGTGAAAGTTTTCAACACTGCAATTTCAAACATGTTGTGGGTCGCTGAACTTTTGTGGGAAATTTGGAATTTAAGAAAAAGTTGTAATTATCGAATTCTGGAAATAGAGTTTGGATTTCATTTCTCAAACTCAGATATATACGAATTCTGGGATAACAAGGCTCACTGTCGCAAGAGGTTTGACTGTGCGTTCCAGGCAGAAATTTTTCACTAAAAACATCGAACACATGGAACATTTGCAGTGCGGTGGAAAGAAATTCCATGGAAATATGGTTTTCCAAATAACACATTCATATAACTCGATAATAAGCTTTACTCAAGGGTATTGGTCAAGTTTGTAGTATATAAATACTGCCATGTATATTGAAAATAAGCCATTTGCTGTTAAGACAATTTGTTGAACTTATTATTAATATAATTCTTGTTCTCATCGAAGAAATAATACAATTAAAACTTCTACGTATCCAAAACCTGAAACCAATATGCCAAAGGGTAACAATATAGAAACATAAATATATCAAATTATGACAGAAGAATACTCAGACTATGGGCATTTGTAACGAACAAAGAAGTATTTTTAGTTTCATCTGTCTAGAAAGCTCAGGGCCTCTCTTCCGAAGCATATTTTCAAGAAAGAGTAAAGACCATCAATTGTGATACCGCATATATATTCTTAACAGGTTAACTCTCCATGGCTGAGTTTCTCAAAGAATGAAGACTGATCTAATTGTGGATCATGTTGAATTGAAATCTCGAAAGCTGTTGAGGGATAGTGGATATCACAGGTCCATACCTCTGAAAACAAAACAAAAAAATTAACCGACATTAAGATAACAAAAAACCAGAAACTAACTTATCTCAGAATATAGATACTGTCATTCCTCATAAACATGAAAGTTTTTTTTCTCGGGTACCTGAACATTGTCATAGAGTTCAAACAATGGAACTGCAAGAAGCTTCAGATTCTTTGGAACTGCGAAGTACTCCCTCTCGGACAGATGAACCACAAAAAGTTTCTTACACTCCTGCAATTCAAGAAGTTCATAATGTGTTCTACACTGAAGACGATTATCAAGAGTGGCGTAGCATGCTCAGGGCTGTACCTTGGGTTTTGTAATGTGAGGAGGGCAGTAGGGATACGTAATTGTCTCGAAATTTGGCCTCCACCACATAGCCACACACTCACCAATCTGCAAGAACAATCAAGGGATTTGGAGGTGAAAGCCCAGCTCAGTATTTCACAAAACAATTTGACAAGAAACTAACAAAAAGATTCAGGCAAAGAGGGAACAAAATCCAAGATAATGTGTCACTAATTATTTATCCAAGATAACGGCTAATAGCCTAATAGAACAGTTATCTGACCAGAAAGATTCACATATTATAACTCTATTACAGCCAATATAACAAGCATTCTCTTCGTTTCATTGAATTCTACAGTCAAAGGTAACACAAAGTCATAAATCCTTATGTACCTGCCAATTTGGCTGAAGAGAAGGCGAATTATTAGCTGCAAGTTTGCTTGAAAGTTTCCTTTTTAAGCCCTCAATTTCTGTCAAGGACAAGAGAAACAAAGAAGCGGAATCTGTAAAGACAAATGCAATAACACAAGCCCGATGAACTATGTACGTTCCAAAAATTTAAAAGAAACATACCATTCTCCCCAGGCTTCAGGCGCCCTCCTGGAAGCTTGCAGAAGGTGTTCCCAATTTGCAGAAGAAGAATGTGAGGATGATTATGCTCTTGAACCTATAAGACGAGTCACGCTTCTTTTAATCATGCCAGATATGACAATTACATGAAACTTATTTTGTGATCAGTAAGAATTGATGAACATAATTAACTAACAAGTTAACATTAAAATTTAAAGTTGAAGAAAGTTTAGATATCACAAGCACCAACCCTTGCTGTGATGCATCACATACGAGTCGGGTCAGCTAGAATAGTTAAGTTAGAGGCACATTTCCAGCAAACAGAGGTCATCCATACTAATCTACACTTATTACAATAGACATTTAACTACTTTGGCTTCCTACATTAGATTAGTGTCATATACGCATGAAGTACAAGTACATATCCACGAACGTGTTACACGGATATGAAAACTCATGGCGTTTCAGCTTCCATAATTGAAGTGCAGTCAGCTACTTAAGAGTAAAATTTAAGTAGATATCAAATATTAGATGATGGAACTGAATTCTGAACTGGAATCTTGATAAACATCTCCAAGAAAACAGTTACTGATGCTCATTTATCTACCTAAAGACACATAAAAAATTATTGATAGCAAAGATATAAGGCATAAGAGGGTCATTAATAGATATGATATGTCAAATAATAGAACGCCGAGAATGAAAGTAGACTTTAACGGAACTAATAAGTGCTCTCCAGCTCAATTAGGAAATGGATTATCATAATAAGTATCATTACAGAAGCTATAGAACCACGAAGTGGATTACCGAAGTAAGAATATTAAAGACAGCTATATAACCTCCTTAACCGTAATAATAAGAATATTAAAGACAGCTATATAACCTCCTTAACCGTAATAATGCCTATTAATTAAACAGGATCCTCCACAATCAGCTAACCACAAGGCCTTAACAAACCCAAGTTCGGAAAGAAGATGTCTTTCTCTTAACATTCTGTAGGTGGAACAACCAGAGAACGATTGGGGAGTATCATGAAGGAACCCCTCATTTTCTGTCTTTAGAAGCTATGAAACTGGTTATGAAATCCTAGCTATGAACTCTTAATGAAAGGGCATTTGTTTTTTCACTCAATTCCCAAAATCTTTAACCAAATACTAACTGCCTCATTGGTAGGTGGGAGTGGAATAAACTAAAATGCCAAGATCATACCCATTAACAAAATGGGATAGAAAAGTTGCATATTACTGATTCCACAGGTCACCAAAATTGATTTACGAGTTTAACGTGATATGATAACAACTCAAAATACACTACACATGCAAACATTACCAGTTAATTCGGCAGGCACCACCGTGAGGATTTTCATTCTGCTCACCAAAATGCTTTACATAGTTGTAGAAGGGCATACCCTTCTTCATTACACTATTCAAAGAGGACATACCCTCGGTACCATTACACATACTATCTAGCACTACATCAAAGATTACCTCAATCTATACAAATGCATCTCATACAATTTACATCTTCTATCTACAGTTACATTCTTCCAAACTATACATCAACATCATTACAAAACAGATAAAATGAGTGAGGCAACAAAATTTCAAGATAAAAAAGCAAACTTTAAGTTACCAATAGAATCCCCTCAACGCTAGTCCTCATCCCCTCCTTCGTATAGCTGCATACAAAAAAACCAATCAACCATCCACAAAATTTATTCCATCAATTTCAAAAAGGTTGCCAAGATTGATTTTCAATTATAAGAAAACTACATATTTAATTCACAAAATTTACTTTGATTTAAATTGAAATGATCATCTAAATAGGTATAGGTCATCACAATACAATATATTGACATCTTTTTACCAAATATCAAACAACATATACAAATTTTAACAAATTCAGCAGTCAGAATTCAATCTTTTTGGGACGAATGTAGTAATAACCCCCGACAGAATGAGATCTAGGTTCTTTACATAAAGAGTCAAGATTAGTCTAAAAATGGTTTATTGAATAAAATGAATTAGTAAATTAAATCAAGGAATGGGAAAAACAAACGTACTTGAGTTTCATACGAGCAAGACGGTCGGCAACAGAGGTATCTTTCTCCATTTTGGGTTCTTTGGTTCCGAATGTGTAGCTTGACAGAGGGTACGTGTTTACAATTGGTGAAGTCACCATCTTCACAGTTTCAGGGAGGACGGGGGTGGGTGGTGTGTGTGGTGGGGGTGGGGGTGGGGGTGGAGGGGTGAATGACAGCGGCGGTCTAAAAGATCTGATTCCAAAACAGTGTCGTACTAGAAAGATAAATCTGGAAGTACTAGCAAGGGTTCTACTATACACACACCCAAATAGTGGATTACTATAGCAGTAAATGACCATTTTACTTTAATAACAAAATCCAATATAATTGTAGTTTTATATAAATCAAATCATAATTTACTTTTTTTTCCTTTATACTTTTTGCATCAAAAATTGAACATGTAATTATACTTAAAGAGTTAAATGGATAGTTCCGGCCCTTCTGAAATAGTCTCCGGTATTGGTGCAATTGAGAAGGCTTCAGTACCAGCTTCATCTCCCGACCGGACGGTGCTTTAGTCTGTCTAGTAGAGATAGTCAGGGGCGTAACTAGGTGGGACTAGGGGGGCGCTCGCCCCCCTAAGTTTTTCGATATCGTTTATTTTATATGCGATTTTTTTTATTTTTTGTGCTTTAGTCTGTCTAAGTTTTTGATTTTATATGAGATGGTCAGGGGAGTATATAATAAAAAATGTAAACAAACCAAGTGTAAGTGTAGCTTAGTTGGTTAGTTCCTTCCTCCAAAAGGTAGAGGTCATGGGTTCAAGCCTTGTTAGCTTCATTTTTAACAATTTTTTGGTACTTTTAACGATTTTTTATTTATTTTCGCCCACCTAATTTTTTCCCCCAAAATTGGCTCCCCCTTTATTTTCATCCTGGTTTCGGCCCCTAGAAATGGTTATCTTCGGAACTAGACGTGTCAACCGGACGGCCCGTTAATAGAAGGCCCGGCCCCAGACGAACTTGGGACGGTCCTTATGATCAACCCCCTGCATCATCCTCCTCTACACAATCCGAACGCACAGATAGGCAAATGTTGGAGTATCTATGCGGAAACATGGAGACAATGAGCATTAACATGGAGGCGATGAAAGCCAACATGGGATTGATGCAGAATCATATGCAATGGTTGGTCAATGATCAGATGGTCGTCTCAAAGAAAGTTATTTGGATGACGGAACTAATATATAAGAGCCGCCAGAAGATGCAGCGTGATCAGGAGGCTAACGAAGATGACGAAGATGATGATGCCATGGATGACTAGGGGGTGCTTGATTTTATGTTTCGTTTCATTGTTTACTTCGAAAGTACGTTTTATTTTTATGTTTTCCTTTGGATATTGGACTTATGTTTTGTTTGACACTTTTCGTTAATGTTTGAGACAAATTTGAATGTTATGCTTGGTTTTTATTTGGGATTATTGTGTTTGGATCATGTGTTTTATGATATAGAACTGATGTAGTCTGATCTACACGGTATACCGTATATGAAAAACACGGTATACCATGTAAAGCGGGTCGGGCCGGGTATTTGGGGGCTTTGGAGGGGACCGGGGCCATAACCCTGGGCCCCTATTCGGCCCTCTAAGAAAGGGTCGGACTGGGGCTTTTGATGGGCCGGGCCGGACTGAAGGGTCAGGCCCGCGGACGGCTCGGTTCGGTTGACACGTCAATTCATAACAGTCTTAGTCTATCTCACCGGTCCTCTTAAAGTCTGTAACGGTCCTTGTTTATTGGGATCCATCGTACCTGAAAGTGTGATCGGTATTCGATCACAAACACTCTGATACTTAAATGAAGTGGGTTCGTACTTGAATGTTAGAGCAAGTATATGCCATAATGAATTGAGAATAAAGTTATCTTTTTACAAATGAAGTGGTTACCTATTTATTGAGTTAATCGAATAGTCTAGTGGAAAAGACTCTTGCCAGTGACCAGAAGGTCCTGGGTTCGAAACTCACCTCATCGCTAATTTACAAAAAAAGTGATTACCTACATATTTATAGTGCGGGTATAAGAGAGAGTAAGAGGAGATTGAACATCACATGTACCAATTTCCTTTGTCAATGGTGGACCGGTAAGCCAACTCCTTTCCTTCTTTGAGCTCAATCCCGTCACATCCTAGTTATTTTACCTCTAGCACTTGTATACAAATCAAGTATATAATGAGAAACCTAACAATTTTAGCATATAAATAAATATAGATAAGAAAGTATAGAGTAAGGATAAAGATGTAAACTCGAAAAGGCATATACCGAGGTTAGCTAATCTACATATTGTGTTATTTGTTTAACTTGTTCAATTACACATTCATTAAGTATAAGTGTCTCATTAAATACTTCAAAAATTGAAAATTAGTTACACAATTGTTTTTTTGTCATAAACTAACACATGTATATATGACATAAATTGTCTAAGAGGGCTTCCACGAATGACCAAATTGGTGCATATATAACATTGCGAAGAAAAGATCCACAATTCAATTCCCATATCAACACTCTATTTAATGTATCGCCAAAACATATCAAATACCAATCGAATAAAAATTGTATTAGAATCCCATACACCTAATTTGACACCATTTTCCTCATACTTATCACTTGTTCTTCTCACCAATCAAAGGGAGCCTTAGCAAAACCATTGATTTCCATTTTGGGACATCTTTCTTAGAATCTCCTTCACGAGATTGACATAATCTAAGCACACCTCTCATTCACCGCCACGTATAAAAACATCTGACCCGAAACTTCTCGAAAAGCCATTTTTCCACACAAAATTCAATACAACTTGCAATTATTATTGCAGCCGTACCTTCTCGTAGATTCCCTTTTCACATTCTCCTTTCTTCCTTTCTTTCCAAACTCCTCCGCGGAATCTTCTAGAATCACCATAACTTCCTCCCCCTCCTTCCCAGATCTCCACCCTAACCAATCTCATCCACCACCCCTCTTTTTTACGTCTTCGTTTTATTTTTTTAATCGTTTGTTTTATTTTTTTAATCGTTTGGATCTTCTCAAGTTCTAATTCCGTTACCGAGCTATTGAAGAGTCAAGGTAGATCTTGTCCCGTCTCGACTTTTTTTAAAAATATTAAGTTTATCTTTATTTAATGATATATTTGTGTTATATTTTTTTAAAAAAGTTGATAAATTATATTATTTGTCCCATCTCGATTTATAATTTCTCTCTCTCTAGTTTTGTATGTGGCTCGAGAGAATTGGAGATATTAGAATAAAAAATGTGATATTTTTGTAATTATCAACTTTTTATTTTGCATGTAACATGAGAAAATTAGACATATCAGAAATTGAGACTATATATCTTACTCCGTTTTTTATTAATTTAATTCTGAAGTTCTTATTGGTTGATCAATGAAATTGATGTTGGTTATCAGGTAAGCTATGACATGGCGCCTCCGGTGGCGGTTGATCGGAACGGAGGAGAATCAACAGCTGCCGGAGAAGCAGTAAGATCTGTTCCGACACCGTTTTTGACGAAAACTTATCAGCTTGTTGAAGATGAAGGCATTGATGATATAATCTCGTGGAATGAAGATGGATCTAGTTTTATTGTGTGGAATCCAACTGAATTCGCCAGAGATTTGCTTCCTAAGTACTTTAAGCACAATAATTTTTCTAGCTTTGTTCGTCAACTAAATACATATGTAAGCATGCAATTATCTCATTTTGATTTTGGTTTATGATAGTTTTGATGTTAAATGTTAATTTATTGATTGGGTACAATTAAAACGACTTATGGTAGTCTTGTGAAATACTAGTAGATATTGTTTGCACTTTTATCTTAGATCTATCAGGAACAACATGGGTAGGTTGCGTACTATGCGACCCCACTCTGCTTAGGCACGAGGCTTTTTTAGAAGATTACGATGAGGATATTGATTGATTTACTTTATGGTGTCTAAAGGTTGTGTATAGGTCGACAATTATCTAGCTTAGACGGGAGCCTCTGTCGGTGTATGTAGTTATTGATTAATTTTACTTCGTTAATTTGTAGGGATTTAGGAAAGTAGTACCTGATCGATGGGAATTTTCAAATGACTGCTTCCGGAGAGGTGACAAACGGTTGTTATGCGATATTCAGCGGCGAAAAATATCAACATCAACACCTACAGCGGTACCTACAGCTGCACCAACTGCACCGGCAACTCCTGTGGCTACTGTGGTAGTGCCGCCAACTCTGACTCCGCGGACTGTATCTCCTACAGACTCAGGGGAGGAGCAAGTTATCTCGTGCAATTCGTCTCCCGGTGTAAGAGAAGCGGTTGTAGTAGGCGTTTGTGGCGGGACCAACGCGGAGCTGATTGGAGAAAATGAGCGATTAAGGAAAGAGAATGTTCAGCTCAACAAAGAGTTGAGTCAGATGAAATCTCTTTGTAACAATATTTACCTTTTAATGTCAAATTTCTCTGGTAATTCTAGCGGACAAACCAACAATTCATCAGCTGCTGAGAGTGGCGTCCGAGCAGTTAAGCCGCTTGATTTGCTACCGGATAAGATGTGTATGAATAAAGAAGAAGTAATAGCCGCAGTATGTGGTGGTGAAAATAAGCTGGAGGGGGCGGACGAAATGAGTGCGAGGTTATTTGGAGTGGCCATTGGTATGAAACGAGCTAGGGAGATTGAGGGGTCAATGGGGGAGGATGATCAAGATTTGCAGCTACGACAGCCTGGTAGTGATGTCAAGCCGGAGCCATTGGATCATCGAAACGTTAATGAAGAAAGCTAATGGTGCACGCCAGACATCATAGGCGGCGTGTAGGTAGATTGTTCTTGGTGTTGCTCTTCACTTGTCTTTAAATGTAATTGATGATATGTAGTAATGAATAGGGATCGTACACTTGCTTTTGTAAAATTTCTTAGCTGGACTGTATAATAATGTTATTAATAGTATATGAGCTACTGATCATTCATGGAGACATCAGACTTGGTAACAAAGAGTGTTTTACCAACTGAAGAAAGTTTCATTATTATACTTGAAAGGACAAATTTGCTACTCTGTTCGATTGTTGTCGCACAGGCCATCTTACCACAATTGACAAAGTTTTTAGTAGTCCTGTCAATTTAGTTGTCGTGTAAAAGAACACGAGAGTTCAATTTGAGATTCGGTTCGACGTGGACTCGCAATATTCTCTTCCATAAATTATTTGGTCAAAATAAATCAATTGTGGGCGTGACATTAATATACAGGAAAATTTACAAGGAAGCATCAAGAAATAACACCCCTCCCCATTGTATGAGTCTATTAGATGACATTTCATTTTACTGACTTGAAACTAGTTGAGAAGCACTTATTCATGAGCCATCAACACACATTCTCCACCAGGTAACAAGGTGAGGTGCATCTATACAAAAAATTCAGGTGAAGAAACCTCTTAATTCTAGAATGCTGATATACCAGACGTTCAAATAAACGCACACCAGGGGTTCAATGTCTTCGCTACTGATATTCAAGCATTAATTTCAGCGTTGCACTGGTTCTCTCTGCTGCAGCTTCTTCTACTCCAGAAGATGCTTGAACATGTAGTTTTCTGTAGTCTCATTGCATCCATTTTGTCGTGGTCTTCTGACGTGGACTGAAATCTATTGGAAGACTCTTCCTGATTATCATTACTCCTCGATTCGAATGCAGGGCATTGTCCATCGCTGCAAGAGCACAGAGGAATCGCGACAGCGGGAAATGGGCTACAAGTGATGGGGCAGAAATGATCAGGAGAGACAGAAGCTACACGGTTTCTTCTGCTTTCATGTGAACTACCAGGTGCTGATCGGTCTTGTTCGCGAGGATGAAGCATGCAAGGTGTGCAAAAGCTAATAGATAGAGGTAATTTAATTTCCCTTGATGGAGAACCAGGCAATAAAACGAAAGAGACAATTCCATGTCGACAAAGAGGGCATGGAATGGAACCGGGTATATCCAATGATTCAGACTGGATGTTACTCGTGGAGCAAAGGTAAAGTGCACATCTCACACACAACTCATGCCGGCAACCTGAGTTCAGGAAAAAAAACAGACACTAATCATGCACCAAAATAAATAGGTACATGTACAAGGATATTCGAGATATGCGTGATTAGCATGCATGTCATCTTGATCAAATCTCACCAACATGACTATAATATGAAATAAATAAGTCGGTTCTCGTATCCAAGGACTTCTCGGTAAAGGTCAACTAGAACTATAATCTACAGAACATAAGAAAAGGATATACTCCTTCCAATACCTAAAAGGTATTTGCATTTGATTTTTGGAGGTAAAAACGTGAACTTCAAAACCTTAATTGAAACTAATAGCTTTGGTGAAGTCAAAACCATGACAATAGTGACGTACACTAAAAATAATATCCATCGGTATACTTCTCATCAACTTATAAACCATTTTCAAAAAGTATTTTGAGTAATCGAATTAAGAATTTAAAAGGTCAACCATCAAATTCAAAACTCGGCTATATTTTTGGGAGGGAGAGTAGCGGACCTTCAGCAGCCACTGTGCATGCTCTTTCAAGGCAAACAGCGCAAGCATCAGCATCATCAGGGAGGGTCACAGAGGACTGCAACCCATATTCTCTGCAAGATAATTGATAACTATCTGATCATAATAGTCCACCATCATAATTATTTTTGAAGTGTTTTAAATACTCAACTATATATAACAAACAAAAATAATACTCCGTACTAGACTAGTTTAGATAGTGCAAGCATCTGAAATAAGACTACCACAAGTGTTCATCTCCTTCCAATGAGGCGCCTTATCTAACTCCATGACCCTTTTTCATGAACTTGAAAATTCGGTAAAGCTACTTTAAGTATCTCAGTAGCATTGAACTTATGAAAAAGCTGTTCTAATGTAGTCAGCCAATGGGAGTTTTCCTCACGCAAACGGTCAAGTTCAGCAAATGGAGCTTAGAGAAAGGCAATAATCATGTAGTAGGACAATCTTAGAGATTCATAACGACTATTTTAACATATTCAAGGAAGAAGAGCCATTTATACATAGATGAACAAAGTTTGGCCAATAACAGAATCATTAAATTAGCATGTTTCAAAAGAATTTTGAAACAAAAGGTCCTGGGTTCGAAACTCACCTCATCGCTAATTTACAAAAAAAAAAAAAAAAGAATTTTGAAACAAATAACAAATTCACTTCCACCTATATATAAAAGTCTTCTCATTTCCAAGTTACCTTGCTATATTAAGTATGCTCATTAGAGGCAATGCTAGATAATGAGAAGGTGGAAATTCTGGAAATATAGCATCAGAATTGGGTGCAAGAACAGGCTCAAGCCAATGTCGTCCCCACATCCGTGCAACATCAAGTGGGAGCCACCTGAAAGATACTAAATCCAATTAAATGTACATCTGATATATGGATACAACTCGCACCAATCACACACTAAAGCAGGGGGAAGATTCAAGTGTATATCTTACCCATTACAATTTAACGCCAATCGACTAGCACCTTTTGCAAGAAGGATCTGCGGGACCAAACAATTAATTAAAGAGATGTTAAACAGACCATTGACAATCAACTACTCCAGATAAATTATGAACAGGGTGTCTTTAACAAAATACAGAAGAGCCTTCGAACAGAGAATCAATAATTACCTGACAACACTTCAAGTTCCCGCCACAGGCAGCATAATGCAAAGGAGTGCTTCCAGCACCTTTACAGTCATGGTTTCAAAATTACTTAGTTACTAGAATTAGTCTCAAGTCACAACGAAGAACATGTTTAAGGTCTGAAGGGAATGGTACCTATCAGATCCATAGATGTTCCGTAGTGAAATGTCGCAGAAGAAACATTGGCCTGAAGGTCGAGGAGCAATTGTACACAATCAAAATAGCCATTCAGTGCAGCCATATGCAGAGCAGTTATTCCTCCATCGGCAGCCTTATTCACAAATTTTGAGAGAGTGCTACAAGAGGAAACATTATTTAGAGAAAGAAAATTTCAAAATTGCTTCTACATGCACATACTATACTACTACTGCCTACAACATGAGCAAACAGCTTTCACAGCAAATCTATACTTATAAGGTTGGGAACCAACATAGACTCCCAACAAATCCTTAAAATACACTATTCAGGTTAGTTGGCCTAGTTACAAAACCATAGTGTCTACATCGGTAAAGTAAGATTGCCAAAAGCGGCTAGATAGATAAATTCAATTAAAAGGCCTACCTCTGCTCACGCTTTCTTTTCATGATTGAGCCATCACAACCATCTCCATTTGGTTGAGTACTTATCATTTCAAAAGGACCGCTCGGAACAAAATCAGCCACCAAAAGTCTGATACATCTTGCATGTCCATTTACTACTGCAAAATGAAGGGCAGTCCTCCCACTAAGATAATCGGCTCTCGTGACCTGAAATAATTAGAATAAAAAATGATGAAAATTAGAGGCTCAAACGATATACATTATAATTCCACTAAAGACCGTGATCGTTCCATATATGCCATTCTGACACAGCTTGTAGTATATGAAACATTCCTCTTCACGTCAAAGCTAAAACCATTCAGACAACCGAAATGAAAGAAATATTTAATCGAAAACAACACCAAGACGTTTGTAAGAAAACTCACATTGCATCTACAAAGAAGAAGTGTTTGAACAACTTCCCAATGCCCATACCGGCATGCTTGCATCAATGCAGTCTGCCACGATGATCAAAACCACATTATGAAATCTAAATTCAAGATAGATCCATCCTGATCATGTTCTAATTTTCCAAGAAAGATCTAATTACAAAATGGACCTTCCATTAGATGATAAACTATCAAGGACCATAATTATACTCCCTCTTTTGTTTGACCTCCAACTGTCACCGCAAGAATCGAGGTTTACATGTTAAATCAAATGAAGAAGTACAACTGTACAAGCTGGTAACGAGGCATATCCCCGTTATTACAAAAACACAGGTTCAAAAAAAACAACAATCTTCAAATCCAAATAAACAACATAAAAGTTGAGATCATGACTATATTCCACATACAGAACAAAAACGAATGATCCATCATATTTAACAAAAAGACTACATGGAAACAAAAATATAGGTGAGAGATCTTTTACCTGACCACAATAGTTTCTTGAATTAACATCAGCTCCATTTTCAAGTAACAAGGCCACAATCTATATAAAAAAATACTTTTAATTACATCACAAGAAAAAAACAGAATTTACATACAATTAATTGAAAACAAAAAACATCTAATGGGGCCAAAAAATGAATATTTTTTTATTTTCTTTTTAATTCGATCCTTGTTATTGCAATTACTCGAAATCAAGACCTCGTAATTTAGTTACCTCATTGTGGCCTTTAGCAGCAGCAAAGTGAAGAGGGGAATTAAGACCACCAAAAGTTGAGTATTTAGCCAAATAAGGATTGCAATCAAGAAGCATTTTGGCTTCAACAAAATCACCATCTCTTGCAGCAGAAACAAGCCTCTCTCCAGAAGCAGAGCACCCAAAAGAATTTCCCATTTTTCTTCTTCTTTAGAAAAAATGATCTCAGTTTTCACATGTAAATATATTTATGTCATTATGTGTAGAGTTGCTTTGTTTTCTAGTGGGGGTGTAATATCATTACAATGGAGTAAAAGTTGGACAAATTTGGTCAACTGTCAGCTAAACAAATTGTTGAAAGTAATTAATGTACTCAAGAATGAGAAATGGATTAGTAGTACAAATTATTGCAATTTATTAACCAAAACAAAAATTGACCCAGTTTAAAATCATTTTCAATCTCGTTTACGATTTGGAGGAATTAGACCCCTAAAACTTAATAAAATTATATGAATATATATTTTTTCGGATCATTGTTGTATTTAAGAATTAAATTTATATATATAATCTATCTTCATTTATACACCCTCCGTTCTTTTTAAATTATCTTTCTAACCTTAATTTTCGTATCAAATACTTGTCTTTCAAGCATAAAACATTATAGTTTTATGTTATCAATGGACTTTTTGACTACTTTTTATTAAGTTATCAACTAACCAACTATATATAGTCTCAATTGATTGTCATTTTACATTTCGATGTACTATAACTACATTTTATTCTTCTTCTTAAGTTATGTGTAAATAACTAAAAAGACAAGAGACTATAACATAAACTACTTCGCCTGAGATGCTATATACACCCTAAATAGTGTATTCAACAGTGTAATTACCATTTTCATAGATGACCATGTTAGTGAAGTACGTGAGCTTGTGATTATAAGATCATGAGTTTGATTCCTCTACCAACACTTTCTTTGTCAGTATGTCACACGATGCTTACCTTGTGTACTTTACCTAACTGGCGTAATTTACAGGCTATCATATCATCCTAAGATTTTTCAAGTACACACTCAATTAGTAACGACTTTGAATCCCATATTACAAAAGAGTGCAACTATTATCATACCTCTAATGGCCATATCTATTGAAGAGTATAGCCAAGGAAATTTCAATTGGGAACAAGATAGTCCTTTCTCCTACATTTGTAGATGTAGTTTATCACGTTTAAGATGGATGATATGATTTATTTGTAAAAATTTCATTTCTAAATACAGATTTAATTGGTGAAACATTTTAAGAACACAATAAAGTGTAAACATTACTTAAATACATCTACGAACATAATGCAAATGGTTAGTCAATTTCTATAAGTAGCGTACTTACTAATCATGTAAGTAGTCAATTTCAATAAGTAACGTGCATATTAATCATACAAATTACTCTAATTAGAGTCTTTAAAATGTTAGTATGAATTAAACATATGGTCCAAAAATAAAAACCCCACAATCACTTTCCCCCTCAAATAATTTGTAGGTTGGGGTACACTGCAAGTTTGGAATTAGGCATAATCTTTTAGATAGTAAGAAGATTTGGAAAAGGGGATAGAATGAGAGATATTGTAACCCAATTTTTCTCAATCATTTACTTCTAGTGTATATTAGCCATACATTTTATTAATATGTTTGTTTTTATTGGTGGATGAAATTTGATTGAATATTATATGGCCCATTAATTTATTTTATTAAATTAATAGGTTATCAATCTCGCAAGTCCCATAACATTTGTCTTACTTTGGGTCCTAAACATTTATTTATTCCTTCTTGCCATTGGTTTTGGTTATTGTGTATGTGTGTACTTTTTGTTTGTAGTACTTATATCACATATTGCCATTGTATTTTAATCAGCAACTTGCTCATGGTTTTCCAGCTTACATTTTATTCACCAATTAGATGCATCAAAATTGGACATTTTTTTCTGTACTCTAACAATACTACATATTGTAATTTAGCTCAATGTTTAGTGAACCCCAGACCTCTTGAAAAAAAGTTCGAGTCCAATACCACTAGGCTAGAAGCATTGGATGTGGGACGTAGAGATTGAATACGACATCTGTCAATATATTATTCATATGTCAAAATTTGATACAAGTTGGAGAATCTTATTTAATATTGATAACTCAATAGTAAAATAATGCGAGTAATATGCGTGGCACATAGGTTCTCGTATAGTTTGTTTGAATCCTTTACACTCACTCATATTCCTTGGAACAAACGTACCTTTATGCGACGTTTTTATGTGAATGACAATATTAGTATTCTACTATCAACGGACTATTTAAGGGGATTGCCAAAATCGTTGGAGATTCTCATCGAACTTATAATGCTTGCAACAAAAGGTTCCAAATGTTATATCTAAAAATGGGAATCCGCTTATCTAAATTATTGATTAGAATGGACCTTGATTTTACTCAACTGGTGTGGAACATCTCAAAGAATAGCTCACATCAGCACAGGGGAAAGCGAAAAAGAGGAATAAAGTGGGGGAAAAAAAATATGGCTTCGCCCGGGCTCGAACCGGGGACCTTCAGTGTGTTAGACTGACGTGATAACCAACTACACCACGGAACCATTTGGTAATTTACAAGAACATTTATTTACATATTGATAGGTCCTAGAACAGTCTCACACAACAACTCTTATGTCATGCGACCTTGATGAATAATCACACACTCAACATTGCACACCAAATATAATTCCCATGATGATTCCAAACTACCATTATAAGAGAAAAATTATTTACACAAACTGTTAAACACAATAACATTTCCTAAAATGGCTTGTTATCAAGGCCTGATGCTAATATTACTAGCATTATTAGCCTCTTCGATATCTAGATTGGTGTTTTCGACAGGGGACACCGTGGACTGCTCCACTGTAACCGCCCTCTTATCCGCGTGTTCTAGCTTCGTCAACTACGGCTCCCCGGACCCTTCTCCAGGCTCGCCTTGTTGCACGGCTATGAATACTCTGTACACCATTTCCGAGCCCCTTGATAGCAAGCGCGACGTCTGCAGATGCTTGATGGACCTCATTTCGACTTTCAATTCCAATGCCACTGCCATTGCTACTCTGCCTGGCTTTTGTGGTGTTTCTCTTGGATTCACTATTGATCCCAACACTGACTGCGAATAGTAAATATCTTTCATCTACTAATTCCAGAGTGAACAAATTATCGAGATGGATCGAGAAGATATTTTGTATTTACTGGATCCTTTCAATAATGTCATCATATCTTATGCATCCATCTCGATATTCTAATATTCGCTAGATCATTTCCAATACTAATTCAATGAATTCACATTTTCTTGCAGCATAACATGACGTGTGGTTGGAAGACATAGACATTAAGGTATATATGCAATTATCAGGACCATTATTGAGCCTGTCTAAATTTATGGCAGTTTTTCAGTTTTACTAGATTGTAATGATATTTTAGCTTACTTCTTTCATGTATGACCTACAGAACAACTTCATTATGATCAAATAAAAGTAAATAAGAAATCAGGTTCTCTGGCATGGTGATTACTTAAGTTTTGTAATTCTTAAGACGGGACAATCAACATTAACGTGCTTCAATATCTTCGCAGAGGTGTCCGTCTAAGAGGATTGGGGGGGGGATCACATCCTCGTGGAGAGATAGGGAGGCTGTTAACGAATTGGCTAAGAGATTATAAGTAAAAGTACAAACACTATCTATTACGGAATATTTTACAACAGATAATACTTAAGACGGGACAATAAATAGAGGAATGCAATCACTATTGGACGATCATTATCAAATGAAAGTGAATAGTCGATTATGTGATCAAACATCTACATAAGACATGTTACTCGTCTAGACTTTCAAGATTATTTGAAATTTATAAATTAGCAAACAATAATATATACCCTTCTCAACAAAAGTCCACTGGTTGCATACTTGCATTAGTATTCAAGTAATCTCAGAGAAGGTAGGGTTCAATTAGTGTTGATCTTATAAAAACAAGGACAATGGAAAAGATCACTAAAAGTTGGTTAAGTTTTTATTTCGATTGTCTGTTTTGTTTTGACTTTATTCGATCACTCATTTTGTTAACTTTTTATTACTATACAATTTTTTTTAATGTTGACTCACAATTTTTCAATATTTTAAAAATCTTCCTACAACCATCTCGACATTTTGATGATAATGTTTCTATGAACAACATAACATTACACCTTCTGTGTACTGATCATAATCAAAGTCGTCTAAAATAATTAACACTAATCCATAGATATTAAACAAAATAGAAGATAAAGAGTTCCATACCTCACAACAATTTCTCAATTGAATGGGATATCAATTATATCACTCATAATTTATGGCCACAAGTCATCATTGCCAATTTTTTCTCAAATAATTAACTAATTTTCTTATTAATTATCAAATTTAGGCTTATTTCTTTTGAATTAAATTATCAAAATAATTATATATAGGCTTCGTTTGTTTTGAATTAAATTAACAAAATAATTAATTATGTCAAGTGAATCTAGACATGATCTTGTATTAATTCATTTGAGATAATTAAAGCCTTAATTATTAATGTTTGACATCTTTTTTTTTGTAAATTAACAATTAAAGTATGAATATAATGATATTACAAATAAATCATACAAAATTCTCAACTAATAATAATTAGAGTGAAATATGATACAATTTGTCTATAATAAGAGTGTTTGTTTGATTTAAATTTTGAATAATCAATTTTTTGTGAGTAAGGCGGAAGTGAGTGGTTGTGAGGAGAATCATTTTACTAGTCTTATTGAGCAGTAGGGGTGAGGGTTTGATGAATAAGATGAATGGTGTTTGTTTTATTATTATTAGTAGTAGATACACATGTTTATTTATTTTTTAAAAAGTGCCCAAAAAATAAAAAATAAAAGTGTTTCAAAAAACTGATAAATGTATTATTTCAAGTTTGTCATTGGTTTTACATTAATTCAGGGGCTAATATCATGGTTAGGCGACATAATGAAAAAAAATAAAGTTTAGAGGGAAAATTGAGGCTTAACAAAGTATTAAAGGATATTTTGAAATTTTCGTAATTGTTGAGGGGACAACAAAAATATAAGTCCTTTTCAAATATTACATTGAAATTTCATCAAGTGTTTTACTTCCTCCAGACTCCATCTAGTTTATAATTCTCATTTGACTTTTCAAGATCACTGACACATAGTTTAAAACGTAAAATATTTTTTATTTAAAGCGAGTAAAAATTATAGGAAGTTGATATTTCAAACATATACATCAAAACGAATTTAATAACATCCTACATGACTATATTATTTCTTATTGACTAATAATAAAACATCGTCAAATTTTTTAAAGTTTAACTCTAATAATAAAATAAAAAAACTAAAATTTGGAAAGAAGGGAGTAATAATTTTTTTTTTTGTTAACATGGAAACTAAAAAATCCGGAATGAAATATTTAATGAATATGTTTTGTAAGTAAATACAAAACTTATTAGCTAGACACATTGTTAGAAAACATGCAAACTTTAACAAAAAGGATTTCCTATCAGGGGCGGACCTACGTTGACCTTAGGGTATTTACATGAATATCTTACATAAAAATAAAATAGCTCAAATGGTTAAATTCTTGGTAAATTTGTGAGAGATCTTGGGTTCAAACCTTGGCATAATCACTTTTTTTGTTATTCTATTCACTTACACCTTCTTAATGAATATCCATATCTATTTTTAATAGTTTAAATGATAAAATGAATACCTCAATTATAATTCTAGGTCCGCCCCTGCCTTCCATCCAAAATAATTATTTTAATAAACTTTTTTAAAAAAGCCATTATAATTGTCGTATTATACAAATCAAGTCGTATTATACAAATCAAAGTACAATTTACCTTTTTCTCCTTTCTACCCTCATTTCCATAGAGAACTCAACCAAGTACTACGTACCATATTTTCAAGAATCATATGCTCTCTTCAATGGATTATTAATGCAATTATATGAGAGTATAAATGTAAACATGTTGAGGTATTAATTACTCTGTCTGTTCTTTTTATATGTCGTTTTAATTTTTTGTCATTTTGTTATAGTATGACGTTTTAGGAAACCAATACAATATTTAGTCAATATTTCCCCTTAAACTTTATTAAATACATTTAAAGTATAGTAAATATATATACCTTGAAAAAGAATGAAGAAATTATACATTCATATAATTATTGATTAGTTATTAATTAGGAATATATGTAAAATGATATTGTTCCTTAATTAATGTGAAAAGACTAGAATGACATATAAAAAAAGACGAAAAAAGTATTTTTTGTTTTGTATGAAAATTCTAGAAAGATAATTATTTTGGATTATTGAAAAGTAATATAATTTTTATTCAGTGGTAACAAAATTTGAAAAACAATAAATGTAATAAATGACTTTTAGCAACTAAGTTAGTACTATGGATTCTCGTGTAATCCAAATTGATAGACAATTAAGAGTCATAAATACATTCGTTAAAGTTAATTAAATCAACCTAAATTTCAACAACCATAGCTATTGCACCTCTCTGGGATATGTAGCAAGATATATATGTCGTGTTTGGTATAAATGAAAGGATCTGAAGGCAATGTAATGAAGGTTGGAAAGGAATACATATGATAAATGAATTGTTTTGAATCATTCCATTTTTTTGCTTGGTATGCTAAAAAATGAAATAATTATACTATTACATACTACTATTTTCGTCCCTAAAAAATTGTCATATTTTAACTTTTGTTGGTCAAACATAACAAAATTTGATCATGAATTCTCATTGAACGATAAGAAATAATATAGCCTTGTGAGACCTTGTTTGATTCGTCTCAATATATATTTTTGAAATATCAACTTTTTGTAATTTTTCGCATGTAAAATAATAGATATTTACGTTTTAAATCGTGTTTTGTTGACCATCAAAAGTCAAAATGTGACAATCATTTAGGGATGGAGGGAGTATTTATTATCAAATTAATCATAAAGTAATCTTATAAATTATAAACAATATTTTATACAATTGATTAAGTTTTATAGAATTGAAAGTAAAGACAAGAAGAAAAGATGAACGATAATAAAAGCTGAGCAAGTAGCACAAGTTGTATTGTAGTAGGAAAATTGTTTGACTGATCCTAAACGGCTAAACCTTACGACCAACGAACCATAAGCTGAGCCATAATGTCTTCACCTCTTCAGTGCTGTCGGCAATCCACACGCTCGACCAACCCAAAAATCAACTCTATCTTAAGCTTTCGTCCCTTATAATTTGTACTGTATAATATTTTATACTTCCGGAAGATTGTGAATTTTCAAAATAGATCTAGTTTTTTTAAATTAAAAAAAAAAATTGAAGATAAAAAAAGAAGTGTAACACAATCGTATAAATTGTACTCTAATAAGCTAGCGTAACTCGACTGATTAACACAACTAGTTGTTTGTATACTGTTTAATCTGTGCAAATTTTTTTTATATAATAATGTTTATATATAATTAATTAGATATTGTGAAACTATGGTTTATATGAAAAAATATTGTTGAAAAATATATGGAAACGAAGTGGATAGAAAATAAAAAATAACAATGAATATGAAAATGGTCAAGAGGAAAAATTGTTTGATTTTGATATAAGGAAAAGTTGGTTGAGATTGAACATAAAAGAGAAGGTGAGTGGATATATGAGGCAAACATGGGGCTTCATAATAAACATGAGGCTTTAAAAGTTATAATCTCTAATTGGATACTTTACGTATTATCTATTATGTAAACTAGTATTTTGAGTACAAGGATGTTTGTGCATCCTAATAATGATCATTAAATAAAAAATTTAAAATAAATAATTATGAAGAACAATCTTTAATAATTTGTCACGTAACAGTATTGTTCAAATTTATATTTAAACTAATTTATATAAAAGTCATTTTGAATTAATTTTTATTTATAATGATCCTACAATGAAAAGACTTGAAGAACATGAGCTTCACTACAAATACAACTAATTTCTCTCTTCCCCAATTAAATATAATATAAATACATATATTGAAAATTGGTAACTATTAAGGTGATTAGATCGTTTCACTAATTACCGCTAATTCAAATTTGTAGAAACAATGACTTACTAAATATTGTATTGATTGATTCTAATTTTGAGTCTAAAGAGCGTCGATAAATTAATCTTTGTTACCAAATAAACACAACACACATGTTCTTACATGCACCCCCTCTACCCGGTTTGGCAAAGTACATACACAGGCATTACCCGGTCATCTCCCTCACCCACCCCACCCCCCAGTCCCCCCCACCCCCACACCCCACCCTTCCCGCTAGATATATAAATCCGATCCTGAGCTTTTTCCCTCACATCTATATCTCTTTATTTATATATACTACTATTTCACTTAACACTTTTTGTTTTGGAAATTTCATTTCTCCTTTTTCTTTTTCTTTACTTCTGCAAAAGGTACGTTTTTTAATTTAATTTCATTGCTTATTTCAACCATTATTAGAGCTAATTAACTATCTTTTATATTGTTGGTTAATTTCAACTTCATCTTTTTAGCTCAGTAACTTGATTAGTTTTAGTGTTAACTAAATCTCATGTTTTTGCTTTTTGGGTTTTTCATTTGTGTGCTGAGAAGACTAAAGTTGAGGTAATTGGAAATGATTAGTGGATATATGAGTGTGGATTGATCAGTGAGTTAATCTTGGGATTTCTTGAAATTTAGTTATTTGGTGATGAAGCTAGATATGGGCTTGATTTTATGATTTAAAGTTTCAGTTTTTACTTATTATTCTATTTTCGAAAGGCTTAAAGGGGGATTTGTTTGGATGTGTTTAGTTCGGAAGAAATATATGTGATGTTTTTAGTTGAGTTTGTGAAGTTAGGGTTTTTATTTGATAGATTGTGCAATTGAAGAATTTGATATGGGGTTTTAATGCAGATATTCTAGTTTATGGTTAAGTGTTTGTCTTCTTTCTTTTGTTGTTAAGGGTTTCTGTTGTTGTGATATATAATAGTTGCTTAATCATTATGCATTGTTGGTTTTTGTTTGGATTAGCTGTTGATTTAGCCTTTTCCCCCTTAGATACTCGAGTTATTTGGAACCTTAGATTTAAATATCAAGGATTTGGAAGTTTGCTGCAAGTCTTTTGCTAGAGCCACATATACTTGGAATTGCTGTCGAGGGACTGAGTGTGGATGAAGTTAGGCTAACAACCGATTAATTAACATAGAGGTTGAGTGTTCAAGGATCAGCCCTGGAGGGCTATCTTAATTCTGGCCGCCAGTCGGCAGTGCCTTCTATGGCAGGTTCTCGGTTGGGTGGTGGAATGGCACATTCATCTTCGAGTTCTGGGATATTCTTGCAAGGGGATGGGCAGTCCCAACCTGGAGGAAACACTCATTTGAACTCATCGATTGGGAACTCTGCAAATTCAACTCCTCGGAATGCACATCCTGGTATTCCTGTTTCTGGCGACATTAGTAATACTGCTTTAAACAGCGTGGGCACCTCAGCTCCAAGTATGGGGGCTAGTTCACTAGTAACTGATGCCAACTCAGGGCTTTCAGGAGGTCCCCTATTCCAGAGAAATGCGAGCTTTAACAATGAGTCCTACATGCGGTTGCCTGCATCACCCTTATCATTTTCATCTAATAATATTAGCATATCCGGGTCTTCAGTTATAGATGGCTCTTCAGTGGTGCAACCGAGTTCCAATCAAAATATAAATTCTCAACAAATTCAACGTCAACAGAATCAGGTCACATCAAATGCCACATCCCATATTGGGCAAATGCAACTTCCTAATGGTTCTCGGGTTCCTGGATCGTTCATGCATGATTCTGTAATGTCTCAGTTGCAAAAGAAACCACGCTTGGATATCAAGCAGGAGGATGTTTTACAGCAGCAGGTTTTGCAGCAATACATGCAAAGGCAGGACCCCATGCACCTGCAGAATTCTAACCCTCAATTGCAAGCATTATTTCAACAGGAAAGGCTAAGGCAACAACAACAACAACAGGTGTTGCAGTCCCTGCCTCCAGTGCAGCGTGCTAAACTACTGCAACATCAACAACAGCTCCAAATGAGGCAACAGCTTCAACACCAAGGTGTGCAGCCATCACCTGCAGTGAAGCATCCATATGATGGCGGTGTGTGTTCTCGCAGAATAATGCAATACTTATACCATCAACGGCAACGACCCCCTGTGAGTTGATTAGACCTAATGTCTATTGTATAAACTTATTCCTGCTTCTGCCACATTTACATGGTGATGCTTTGGAATTTAAAACCATCCCCTTTCTTGTTCATTTGTTTTTCTCTAGGACAATTCAATTGCCTATTGGAGAAAATTTGTTGCAGAATACTACTCTCCACGTGCAAAGAAAAGATGGTGTCTATCCCAGTACGAGAATGTGGGTCAGCAATCGCTTGGAATATTTCCTCAGTCAGCCATGGTAATTAACTGGACCCTCTTCTCTCTAAGAATTCGGCTTTTCCAATGAATGTGATGATATAGGATGACTTTGGGAAGTTACTTATAAAACTATGTTTATTACTACTGCCATTTTATAAGCTACACACTTATATGCTACTAACTCCAATCCAAAATAATTGTCTTTCTAGGCATATTAAGAAATTCCGATATAGTTGTCTTGTTGCACAAACAAAGCAAAAGATACAATTTTTTCCCTTTATACCCTCAATAACATTCGTACATGGATGTTCATGTACTTAGAAGCTAGATTATTAGTGCAATCATATGAGGGTATAGAGATAAATGTATGCGTGTATAATGTTCTCTTATTTTGTGTGAAAATCCTAGAAAGACAACTATTTTGAATTGGAGTGAGTACTACATAACATAAGCATATGAAAACATATTTATTACAGCTGCAATCAGGTGTATTTTATAAGCTATAAACTTGAAAGCTTCTATGTTGAGCATATGCGATGGATAATGAATATGTAGCAATCGATCTACAAACGAGTTAAAAAATAAAGTTGCATACTAACTGCAAGTGAAACAAGACATCTATATAGATCACCTTTCTCCTTAGAGCCCTATGTGGCTTCACATCATTTTGTTGAAAGTTTCATTACTAGCCCCTCATCGTTTTACTCATGCTTTTCCTGTTTGTTCAGGGTGCATGGCAGTGTGATATATGTGGTTCAAAATCTGGAAGGGGATATGGTAAGTACACCTTTGATACCCTTTTCCAGTTTTGACATTCTGTCCCTTTTTCTCAAACATTTGAAGTCAATTTGGGTCTGAGTATTTGATGCTACAATGGAAGGAGCAAAGTGAAATGGGATTCTTACATAGTTATATGTTATATATCAGAAGTGAATTCCTTGGTATATGATGAACTATCTTCTATGCTGCCTTAGAATGGAGTAAATAAAATCTTTTATCATTTCCTTTGACATCTAAAAAATGTGCAGTATATCTATTAAATGATCCGTAATAATTGGTATATGTTCTAAATTCATTGACTTATACTTTCTTTTGTGGTTGAACAGAGGCGACTTTTGAAGTACTCCCTAGACTAAATGAAATAAAATTTGGAAGCGGCGTTGTTGACGAGCTTTTATTTCTGGATTTACCGCGCGAATGTAGAATGCCTTCAGGAATGATGATGTTGGAGTACACAAAGGCAGTCCAGGAAAGTGTATACGAGCAGCTTCGCGTTGTTCGGGAAGGTCAACTTCGTATAATTTTTACTACTGATTTAAAGGTGACGGTTTAGCTGATTAAAGCAATCGATTTCCTATTTCTTACACAATCGGTTGACTTCAATATTCTCTTCTCAGATATTAACCTGGGAATTCTGTGCTAGACGACATGAAGAACTGCTTCCTCGTAGAGTCATTGCACCACAGGTCCATGTCAAACATCTCTAAATTAATTTCATCAGACTGTGAATGTGATCACTTCCTTATCGTTCCATGGTCATGTCTGTGTTTGTCAATTTTATCTATGTTCAATGTCTCTAAAAGAAGTGTTTTTTGCAAGTAAGAGATTACAAATGCTGGCCAACTTAAAATGTCCCTCCTTATTTATCAAATAATTAACCTTGCATCTTCTAGTCCCTTACTCTTCAAAGGCTCCTTTATGTAGAGTTAATTGAATAGGCTAGTGGAAAAGGCTCTTGCTAGTGACCTGAAGGTCTTGGGTTCGAACTCACCTCATCGCTAATTTACAAAAAGAAAAAGAAAAAAAGGCTCCTTTATGTAGTAAAGGCTAACCGAATTGGTGGTGTAAGAGCTAAAAACTACTACCTTGACCTCCTGTTTCGTTTAATTAAGCATGCCATTTGTCAGATCATTTCAATCTTGGGAAGCCAAGTGGCGATCCACAACTTTATGGCATGTTTCTTTTCTAGTGCATGCATTAACTACTTCTTTTAGAAGGCCCATCTGGATCTTGTGTTACAATCTTGTTAATTACTATGGTATCTCAATTTTTTACCTGAATTAGCATTGTGAACGAAAGTGGATCATATTATGTGACTCTCCAAAAGCTATTAGTTTCATGTATAGTAACAAAACTTGTACTACACATATTTTAGTGTAGGAAACCTGACAAATGTGATTGTGAAACAATTGAACTTTGATCATGTTCAGTCTGTTCAGTAAGGGTTGTTATCCAATATATTATAGCGGCAGTGTGGCACTGTCAAACTGAATCTTAATGTTCACCATTAGCCTTCTACTATGAACCCCATCCATGCCTTATAAGGTGGTTGTCTAAATGATATTACAAAGAGTCATTCTTAATTCAGTTGTTCACGTGTATCTGACTAGGATGACCGTACACGTTGCTTAATGACTTTATTGTTGCAGGTAAACAATATATTACAAGTGGCCCAAAAATGTCAAACCATGATCTCTGAAAGTGGACCTGATGGCATTTCTCAGCAAGATATGCAGAACAATAGTAATTTGTAAGTGGCAACCTGGTTTTTTCTTCTTCACATGTGTGCGCTTGTATAGTTTTCTATATGCTTCTACTGCATGTGTTTCTAGAATTTGTAATTCCCTGTATATCTTCTTCTCATATGTTGTTGGCAAACCTATTCGTGGTAGATGGATCTTTTTTGGTAGCAATGCAGGCTCTACATGTATGGTATGTTTGGCGTAACTGTAAACAGTCAGTGCGAATTATGGGGTAACAATGAAGAATAATTTAGTCTTTATTGTTCTTGTTAAGTACTTTCAGCAAACTAGCTGTGTAGTTACGCATAATTTGTTTAATCTGATCCCAGTTGCTCTAACTTTGTCTGAACATTTGGGAATTACCTGAGTTTTTTCAGATACCATGTTTGCTTCATTTAATATATTGTTGGACATCTCAAGATTAGTACTAAGTATACTTCTGCTCATTACCACTCCCCTAGTTGACCAGATTTTTATGTAATTGAGTAAATTACTATTTGACAATCTAAACCTGCAGGGTTATGACAGCTGGGCGTCAACTCGCTAAGACGTTCGAGTTACAATCTCTTAATGATTTGGGATTTTGGAAAAGATATGTACGATGCTTACAGGTACGAGAATGCTACATTGTTGCTCAACTTAATAGTAATTTCCTCTCTATCATCATGTTGTTATGGGGCTATGCAGATAGCTGAAGTTGTCAGTAGCATGAAAGACTTGATGGACTTCTGCAGGGATCAGAAAGTTGGGCCCATTGGTAGTGGTTTTGTTTGTCGCTTACTTATCAAATTACTCTTACATTAAAAGAAACAAATTATTTCAGTTTTAAGAGATGTATTATGGAGTTGTATTATGGTTTCATTGGCTTGATTTTCTCGAACTTAAACTTATGTTAATGTATTATATGGTATATCTAATTACACATAATCTGTATATAAACTATAAAGAACAAATTACTCCCAATCAATTTCATAATCTGACGGTAAAGTTCATTGCAGAGGGATTGAAAAGTTTTCCATCTCATGCAACGGCATCCAACATGAAGATGCAAAAGTTGCAGGACGTTGATCAACATGGAAACATTCAGGGTCTTCAAAATGATCGGAACACACAGAATAACCTGATGGCAACTCACCCTGGACTTGCCAATAATCAGCAGGTAGTTGGTCGAGGGGGCATGAATGGCTCTGCACAAGCTGCTCTGGCTCTAACGGACTACCAAAATCTGCTGATGAGACAAAACTCAATGAACTCAAATCCAGTTCAACAGGATGCGCCACCATCTTTCATCAAATCTAGCCCGAGTCCATCATCTTCATTTCAAGGTTCAGGAGGTGTATTGCAGGGAAACTTGATGAATCTACCAACAAATGGCATTTCAAATTCACATCTACAGCAGCAACAGCAGCTGCAGCGTTTACCAAGCAGTAGTGGCTTATTGCAGCAAAATCCTCAAAACTCCAATGGCAGCCAAGTACAGCAGCAGATGATGCAGCAACTGCTACAAGATATGAATAATAACAACAATAGGAATGTAGTCCAGCAACAATCCCTTTCTGGGCAGAGCGGTAGTTTGTCGAGGGATGGACTTGCTTATGGTAGTGGCACTCCATTGGCAAATGCAACCACATCGAACATACTAGGAAATGCTGTTTCACGTGTTCCTAGCAGAAACAATAGTTTTAAAGCTGCTTCAAACAGCGAGTCCTCGGCAGGTGTTAATAATGCTGGATACAACCACAAAGTGCCAGATGGTGCACAGAATCTTCATATGTCCGAGGAGATGTTGCAAGACATACATGGTTTCTTCAATAACGACATTGATGACAGCATGAATTATGGATGGAAGGCATGACTAACAGTTTACCCTGTACTGTATGTTGTAGGCATGTCTTTTAGCACATATTTGTTGATGTAGTGCTATTTATTTTTTCCTTCCTAAACATGATTTTTTTTCCTTGTGGCGAACTTGTAGCTTAGGAATTTTCCATTTTTACGTGTTTTTTCAGTCTGTCAAACTTGGTGTTTCATTTGCAAGTGTAATCAAGAGACATGAACCCGAGAAATACATCAGTTTAGTTCTTTGTAATATCAATGCATGTGTCCTAGTTTAGCTGCAGAATTATTTCCGTCTCATTTTCACTAAGAGACCAGAAATCAACATAAATATGCCCCAATGTCTTTGAAGAGGTTTTTGCTTTTGCCCGATAAAGGAGGTCGGAGAATTATTAAAAACTACTCCCTCCGTTCTCTTTTACTTGTCGTTTTAGATATTTGCACATAGATTAAGAAAAAGTAAAAGAGAGTCAAAAAGTACATAGGAAATATAAAATTACAATCAATTGACACTATATAATTGGTTGATTGATAAACTCAATGTAAAAAGTAATTAAAAGGTACATTGAAAATATCAATTTGTAATTAATTATGCTAGAATGACAAGTATTTAGAAACAAAAATTTGAGGCTAGAACGACAAGTAAAAGAGAACGGAGGGAGTAATATATAAAACAGAGTTGTTCAAGTTGTATTTTCATTTGTTTTCTCAAATTCTGATCATCTTACGAAAATCCATTCTTCAATTGCTCATATATTTGCCAAAGAAAAATGCCAATTGCAGTATCTCTAACCAAGTCTTGAAGGATGGAACGAATCCAGCCACTTCCAGCAGGTTTGTATCCAGCTAAATCTCTGAACCGCAAGTCTCCTTGATCAGCCATCAATGCATATATAACTCCGTTCATGTGTCCCTTCCCGATAACGCCTACCACTTTCCTACAATTGTTCACAGCTTTGCTCCTCTTCAAAGACCATGCAAGGTACTGTAAACGCGAGCACCAGGAAACTTAAGTACGAGCCAGTGCAATTGGCGCTAGAATCCAGATTAACAACTAAGGAGATGAACTTACAGTATCACGCTCATATATCAGACATGGCAGCAAAGAGGAGTATGAAAAACTTAGTTGTTCATAAAGTTGAAAGCTGCTATCTTCACTCTTTGTTTCCTTCTGTGCAGTAGCAAAACATTGTTAAATTCTCAAATTTGGACTTTCAAACACCAGTCAAACATTTTTCTGATGCTTCAGGACAGGAAAAATTACATATTTGTCAACCTTCAGTGTAGTTTTTGACAGGTCTGAGGATGAGTTTATCCCACTTATGATGGCGGTGATAAGTCTCAGCTTCTCACGCCATTTTAACGATTTCCATGCCCGTTCCAGCTGAAACATTAAGTTTAAAATAGAACAAAATCTTGTTATGCTTAGTATCCAAGGCGCTAGTTCCCCCACCGAATGCAATAAAGAGAATGGGCTTTTGGACTACAAATAGTTTATGTAGAACAAAGTCACATACGGTGATCTCAATAGGCCTGTCTCCCAGAACTATTTGTGCGCCAACTTCCTCTGCAACTTTCCGAGCAGCACGAAACTTGCAATCAGTAAAAACATATCAAGATGCAGGCACAACAAAAACTAGATAACAAAAATTATTGTGAAATTTTTCTCAGATTATCTCAATTATAAGAACCTCATCGCCAAAAGGACGCCTAGCATCAGAAGATACTTTTGAAGAAAACATAGCTAGCAGAAGACGTAGTGCTAGTGCAGTCTGCCCCCCTGCAAAACAAAAACCTTGTTTCATCAAGTCCTATACAAGTATCACCTCGTTTAATCTACCATTTTGAATGAAACTGACCCAAATTTATACTTCGACTGACGGCTTCAAAAATCCCATTCCCACTCAAAGAAAACTCATTTGACTTTAAACCTTTGTCCCTTTCACCATCGCTTGAAGTATACATAATCCCAGCTCTGAAAATGAACTCTGCTATAAGTTACGTTAGTTCTTTGATTAAATCAATATTGTGCAAAAGGATAACTTGCACAGTTGCACCAGTTATAAAATTCAATGAATAAATAGATACTTCCATTACAATTTGGAAAATGACAACCTCTACAAATCCAACATCACTATGACAACAAATATTAATCGTAACGAGAAGCCCCAGGATCCCATGGGATGGTAGGTTGTATTAGATTTGATAGATTGGCCTCACAAACCACTCCGCGTTTTCCAGCGTGTTCTCTACTCACTCACATGCTTTATAAAAAGCTTCTTAGGAGCTCGCCAGTTCTAAAATTGTTGTAGGTCAAGCATGGTTAAGAAGATGCATCTCGATTGTATGTGTAATACCAATCAAATAATATCAATCTTACTACATAATTCCTTTCTGTTGGTGGTATCACCGTAACATAGACTATACCTGAAGAACAAAAAAGTACTAAAAAGAAAGAAAGTGAACTTGTTGATATGGGAAAAAAGTACTAAGGAGAAGAATTGCCTGCTTCTGCAGAGCTCAACAACAACATTATCAGGCCTCACTGATCGAACAACCCTTTCGACATCAACGGATGAAGATTCTGAAATATGGTTTGTTCCAATTATCCAGATAGCTTCTGGCTCAACAAATTCCTTTCTCCAAGATGGAACAGGTCCATATTGGCTTTTCTCGACGACGACTAAGCTTCCATTTTCAGCCAAGTCAAGTAGTTCAGGGTGAGATTTGGATATGGTGGCAGTAGAGTTGCTGAGTATCGATGTTCTGAAGTCAAAATCTGGAGGGGGAGGCTTGATGATCACTGTTTTCTGTTGATTGTTGGTGTTTGTTTTCTGTTTGAGGATGTTTGGAATTTGGAATGCAAATGCAGATGTTTTTATCATAATTGGAAGAAGGAAAGGAATAGTTGAGATTCTTGATCGTTTTGGATGTTTTATTGAGCATGGTTACATGGTGCTAGCATTTTGCATACAACAGATTTTTTAGTGAAGAAATAGTGATCTGTGAGGAGACAACGTTGTCCTCATACAATGTGTGGTTTCAAAATGTCCTAAGCGAAACATGTCTCAATGGCTTCGAAGATGCTAATTGACTAAACAAGATAAGAGAGGTTGGATAGTATGCAATCTTATCCTTGTGATAACAGAGATCGTTTCCAAGTTGACCAAAGTGCTCACAATACATAAGAAGAGTAGGTAGTCTAATGATTCCTTTTTTAATTTATTTCATCATATGTAAGAGTTAGAGAACATAAAATCTTTGACTCACGAAAATCAGAAAAGCGATCTATATTTGAAATTAATTTAGAGTACATCTCTTAAAATCCAAATGATAAATGAATGTGAAAACAGAGCTTTTACCTTTTAGGTAATCATTTTTTTCAACATCATGATTCATGATTATTTGAACAATGAGAAACTAGTCATGAATTTGATAACAATCAAATTGGATATATTGTATTATTCATCCAATCAAACATATGTAGCAACAAATACTACAACCCACAATGTTCTATTGCAATCGAACTGAGGAAACTCGCATCATGCATTTCTCTGAAATGCAAGCTCGCAAGAAAAAACAGACGAGAAAAAGTAGGCAAACACCAAATAATCTAAGGATCTCACAAAGACCTAAGGAACATACGTGTTTGATACAACAAATATAGTAGCCTACTTCTTCTTTAGTGTTACTTCGCTTTCTTGGTGATGCTAGTTGTTAGGAATTCGCTGTCATCCCTGACGAAACTCCACCAAAGATAGGTCAGAGGAATGGTGATTGCATGCCAGAGAGCGTGAGCATCTACGTAGCCTCTGTAGGGAGGGAACTCGTATATTTCTAGAAGGCTAGCTAGACCGCCTCCAATAACAACTATCCATAACTTCCAGCGGAAAGGATGTTTAGTTACACCTGCCCAGACCGCCCACAATGTTATCTGCACTAATGACATGAAGGCACACACTTTCGTGTTCAAGCCTGAAATATGAAATGAGATATCAGATAAATTATATTCCTCTAATTCTTACTTGGCATGAACCTCACTTATACAACATTTGTTAGGTGACTATTACAAATTTACAATAGTCAGTATTTGATGCAAAAAAAAGGACTCTTTATGTACAATTAACAATAGTTACATGGTGGAATGTGTACTTACTATGATCGAGTTGGTAGAGATTTAGATACAATATGTGGGTGGTAATAAAAGCAATTAGTGGAGCAGCAATCATCACCCTCGCAGCCTCATCTCTCACGTTAAAAACTCGAAGTATAGCTACAACAACAGAGTAACCAAGCAGTGCCACAGCAGAGGATATGTGAAGCTTATCTGTCAGTTCCACATCTCTGCAAAATTTTCTCAACATTATCACACATTAGTTCTTGCTTGATTTAAATATATTAATGGATACAGTTACAAGCAAAAAGACAAAGAAAACCTCAGTGTAACTATTACATGTCGATGCACCAATTGAGTGTTCAAAAAGTAAACTGCTAATTGTTCTACAATGAGAACATTTATCAGTTATGACTAGTGGATAGAATATGCGCTCTTCTGCCCAATCTAAATATCATTTGGTGTGCAATTTTGCCAAGCATGGAGTAACTAGCAGCTTTCTCTACGAATTTACCCCTTCAACAAGAGTACATTTGTATTAACAGGGTGGAATAGATAACACTTCTTAGATAACCTGGCTCACCATTGCTAATCACCGATACCAGGTTATAGGTATGACAAGGAAAATATCAAAGGCACTGTCATAACATGTCAGCTAGCACCCAAACAGAACATTACGTGTATGCAACTGAAATAGAAGTGAGTATACTGAACTGGATTGAAATTTTTTATGAAAAAGCCAAACAACATAATAAAATACTGCTTAGAGTGATATGAAATGTTATTTGTCAAAGATATTAACCTGGGTATGTTTTGACTTTTATAATGTTGATATATAAACACAAATTTTACATTATAAAGTAGGAACATATATAGTGGTACACAGCAAAGTTCTAGTACCAACCTACAGTGAAAAACAGCATTCCAGAACCAGCAATTCATTGACAGAATTGCATATATATGCCACAAGCCAGTATATTCGTAATACGGCTTTCTATTTGCTCTCAATGGCAACTTATAGTTCACAAGGATAAAAAATGATATCCACCCATGGAATTGTATGGCAAGATTAAGACCCGAAAAAGCTACAGCAACAGGTTCCTGCCAGTATGAATAACATATGGTGAAACAAAACAATCAAGCAGATATTGATAAGCTGAGAAATACTACCTCTATAACTATTAGAAAGAATTATTGTAGTTAAATTTATACATGTTACTACAGTACAGTATTTTTCAATAAACTGATAATTTTATGTTGAACATCACTAGAAATGTTGCCACAAGGTATATTTCTTATGCTAACTTTGCTATTAATCAAGTGATAGAACTTGGTTAAACTTCTGGAGTCTGCTGCCACAGTTTAACCAAGGTCAAGGTGAAGGTCATCAAAATAAAGCAAATGAAGCGTAGTAGTGTAAGTGATAATGATTGAATTAGAGAACCTGCATCCCGTAAACATGCAGAAATGGCCATTTTCCCTGATACTTTACAGGTTTCAGGCCATGTTTTTTTCTGTCTTCCTCCCTATCAAGCATACAATGATACTGGCAGTCACTTCGACAATCCCACTGTTTCCATCTTTGATAAAGTGGCTCCTGCAGATACCATGGACCATCAATGGGATGGCCTTCAGAAGAAAATTTACAATGCTGAAAGCATTTTCCTCCTACACATCCAGTTTTCTCACATTGTCCGATACAGTCTCTGGCAATCAGCAAATATCAGAAAGTTAGTAAGGCATACAACTATATAACAACAAGATGAAGAAAAGTGGGCAGAAGTACACTCGTTTGAAGCTAAACGGAATCACACTCTTCTTGGATCCCATAAAAGGTTAGTTTTTATGTTGTTCCAGTTTCATGGAGTCCATCTACAATTTGTAGTTGTGCAGTATATCCAACAAAAAGAATGACATTTGAAAGTTGAAACTGCTAGTTAAGAGTAATGTAATCTCATTACTCAAAGATTTGCATGCTACATGACTCCCGTAATTTGTTATAGCAACTGCATCTTGTAAGTAATACTACAATATTTGTTTTAACTTTTTTAATTGAGATGGATCAGTTATTTCTCATTACAAGAAACATTATTACTCAAAAAAGTATCTTGTACAGCTGCAGACACGAGGATGGTATTTGGTATAGCGGTCTATTTAGTATCCATAGATTCTTGAATCCTTGTACAGTAATCGTAATGGCTTTCTACCTACTCTCTAAATGTTACCGTATCTAACAGCTTTATGAAAAAATCATCCTTTCTGTGAACTGATCACTCTAATTCATCTTAAATAGACAACGAATTGGAAACAATTACACATCCACTAGAGGCCATACCGCCATATCAATTATTGAACCTGAACAATTTGATTTGTTTGAATAAGAGGCAATATCTGGTTACGTCCTTTATACTAGCATCACATCGTGCCTCTCCAAGAATTATAATTAGAGCATGACTAATTCATTCCCATTGCGAAGTTTTATCAATCATGCAACACTTCATTTCATAGCTTTCAGTATCCTTAAAGAACAACATGCCAGACAACTAATATGAAATCAAACATACAGAACCTGATTCAAATCTAACTTCAAATCCAATTGTAGTACTGCATACTGCATACTCATGTTACATAGGGGTAAGGTTACGCACTATTTTACCCCCTTACCTCGAGTAGGCAGGAAACTCTTCGAAGACATTGATACATGTTGATATACTCTACAAGTAAACTTCAAACTAAAAAGTATACTAAAAACATATTCTTTCAAGTAAAAAGGCCCAAAACCAACACAACCACAAACCCAATGTCTCTGAGACTCCCGTCTATGCAGGATAGGACTGTCTAATAGTACGCACCCTTTACTCCTCTAATAACATAAAGTCTATTTCCGAATTGACCCATAATTTCATATAAAAACGACAAAGTTGAGGTTGCATACTTATAGATAGGCTCAAAACATTATTATTCCAACCGCAATATCTTTAGTTACCAACGTGCCAATTGATTCTTCAATACATACTATCCCGACCCGTTTACCTGCTTAAGCGGGAGTCTCTTTAGAGATATTGGACTTAGGCATATGTTAATGTCGATGTACTCTAGACTTAATAAACTTCAAACTAAAAAGTAAAATAAATGAATAAAACTCATTGTTGAAACTAAAAAAAAAAAGCTACAGTCAGCAAAAATCATGTAAAAATGAGAAAGTTGAGGTTGCATACTTGTAGATAGGGTCATCATCACCAGAGCTAGCTTTGATAAGATGAGCAAAAGAAGAGAACACAACACAGAAGACAATGAATCTGCCAGAAAGTGCCATCAGATTTGACATAGTGAAGTAGGAAGAGGGTAAAGATGGTTGTTTTATCTACAGAATCTGCAATAAGTTCAAATTTGATGATTGCCCATTTATAGAAATCATACGCTTACCAATTTGGAAGCTACTCACTCTCAAGAAGTTGAAAAAAAGGAAGAAAGAGAAAAAAGTTGATGGTAAAAATATAATGATTGGTATCTCAGAAAGAAGTGATCACCATGAAAGATGTGATTGTTAGAAGTGCAGGTGGGGGGGTGGGGGGGTGTGGGGGAGATAGGGGGAGAGAGACTGAGAGAGAGAGAGAGAGAGAGATTAGTGAGAGAGATGAGGAGGAGGAGCAGAATCTGGTGAAGATCAGTCTTGTTGGCGTTTCACGAGGGGACACGTGAGGATCCCTCGATTGGCTGTCCTCCATTCGTACGTTGTGGGTAAGACTACCCCACACTACCTCGTTTTTTTATTTAATCAAATACGGAAAACTATATTTTTATAGCCCGTTGAACGGAGTCTTTTAAATGTAAAGTAATTTATAATTAATTTTTTAAATATGATTATTTTTCGAGAGCATTCGAGATATCATTCACACATGCTTCTAAGTATTCTAATTTTTATTTTAAAAATTATCATATGAACAGTAAAAATAAGAGATTACGTATTTGTTTACATTGTAGTCTTTCATATATATGAAATTATATATATATTTTTATTTTAAAATTATGTTAACCGTTCTTCTAATCTCAAATTGTTATAATTAATGGGTTCTTTTACCAATGCAATTCATAAGTATCAATTAAACAACTATGATTGGTTTTTTAATAATCATTTTTATTCATCTAATTGTTAATTGTATTTCAATTGGACTAACTTACCATACTAAGGAAAAATATTCACCATTTACGATATATATTGAAGTCACCTTAAAAAATCACATATAAAGGTTTATACGGTTAAGTCAATTTATATGTGTTAATTAGTATGGTGTTAATTTTGTTTTGACCAAATTCAAACCATTAGATCAACCGAGCTATTTTTTACTAAGCCGTTGGATTACTTTATCTTTAAAAGGGTAAATTAGGTATGATGCCACTTAATTTATAGATATAACTAACTTAGTAAAATTCAGAATAACATATAAATCACCATCAGGCTGCGTTTTCATGACTATGTTTTATAAATATAACTAATTTAGTAAAATATAATTGTTTATATCTATTAGGTATTCAATTGTCATATGTCAAACATAACTATTACTATTATTTCAACTCAAATTTAGTGGCCAGATCTTAAATTTTTTTCTTTTGGAAATAAACAATGCATTTTATTGATAAGACAAAATATAAAGGAGAACAAATTATTTCTCCATACATTTTACATTAGAACATAAAAACTCCCTTGTAAATGATCTAAAAAATTCTAGTGAGGGAGTTGGTTGGAATTCGGTAAGGGCATAGTGCCATACTAGTCTTTTGTGTTTGTAATAATGAAAAATACCATCACACTCTATTTTATGGTATTTGATATTTCTCATTAATTTAAAGTGCCATTATTTATATATGTTTGGTATTCATGCTAACAATTTAAAAAATATTTATTTTTTTATGACTTTTTCACCATTTTCATCTAATGTTGTATACTTCAATTTAAGAATCATTTGTATATGCCTTGTGGTGTTTCTAGTTACATCTAAAATACCATTATTTATATGTGTTTGGTATTCAAATATAATCATTATTCGTACACCAATATATTATGTTATTTTAATTTAATTTTGTGATCTTAATCGTGCAAAATACCTACCAACTATGTTTTATGCATTTCTCCTTATCACTAAAATAAAACTCAAAAAAATGATTTGATATTTTAGAAAAAAAAAATCTTTGGGGTTAAATAAGAGTAACTACTCATGAATTTGCAAATAATGTTCAATATTTAAAAAATATACATAAGGGAATAACATTATACACACCGATTTTGTAGGATGAAACTACTGTTTTACTCCTAACTTAAAAATATTTAATGTTACTAAATTTCCAAACAGGAGAAGTAGAATAATATTTTTACTCCTCAAAAAACTGTGTTGATTGTCGATGGCTCAATAACTTGGTGACATTTGACCCAACTTTCATGTGAAAGGTTTTGGGTTCAAGCAGGGGCAAAACCAGGATGAAAAATTATGGAGGGTAAGTTGTAAAAAAAATATTGGTTTAACTAAGAAACCACTATACACACCCAATAATGTTTTTTGAGGAGTGAAATGACTATTTTGCCCCTAAATAAAACTTTATGAAGCACTATACTTACAAATAGGGGCAAAATAGTCATTTCACTCTTCAAAAAGATACTATTTCGTACAAAAGGAAAGCTAGAGGGTTTTGAACAGAGGCCGATGGGCAAACTTGGGTTAAGGCCTAAGGGGTGCCAATTGGGCAAATATCACTTTTGTTGAAATGCATAGAGCTATTGTACATACATACTTTCTAAAATTCAGGATGGGCCATATTACCCTCACCCTCTGAGTCTGTCTCTGGGTTCAAGTTTCGTTAGAAATAATTGTATCATACTCTTTTCTTTTAACTCTCTATTGATTGGTAATCTCTGTAAAGACTTGGTAAAAGGAGTAAGGCTATGAGGCATGAACATTTACTTAATAATTTTCATGTAATGATGGTTTATCCGTTGTTTCTTTGTAAATTAGCAATGAATATAAATATAATAGTATTATAAATAATGAATACAAAGCTTACTAACTAATACACAATTAGAATGAAAATATAAGACAAATTTATATATATTTGTTGAGTTTGCTATGGATATAACTATATTTAGCATTGCCCTATTCTAATTGATGTAATAACTTGTAAATTATCACTTAAATCATACTAGGCAAGTACACTTGACCAAAAAAATGTTTGTAGGAAAATCGAACTCTAAAATTTTGTTGTCACAAGCTCACTTCCTCTTTTAATTTAATCACGGGTGCGAACACTCAATTGTACTATATATCCTTACTTAACCCATTTTGTCCTGTTACTAAGAAAAACAATGAAGTGATAAAAACTAAACTGATGTTTGGTATAATTTAGTAGTAGTTATTAACAAGAAATTCAACCTTTGAGATTCCCTCAGATTTTGTCAGATAGGCTCACACGACACTAATATACAATGAACTCGTTTGTTTCTCGTACCTTAATTTATTAGATAGTTTTCAGAAAAAGTATATGGTTGTTCATGTGCCAACCCGTGAATCATTGCAACATTTCAATATAGTGCATACGAAACAACAAATATAATCGTTTCATTAGTTTAGTACTTCGTTTTTCATTCACCACATCATTAGTCAAAATTGTTCTAGAACAAAATTCTTTTCTTCACCTTTTTTCATCGATGCTATTTTCGAGGACACTATAGAGGAAGCTTCATTATGGAGCTTCGCCTCTCAAGTCAACAAATTCTTTCAATTTTGTTCTTACCGTTCGATTTATAAAATAAATTGATGTATTTTTTAACACATGAAATACACGTTCAAGTTAATTAATTAACGCATTTTCGCTAAGGACAAAACGGAAAAAAATTAGTGTTTTGGAACGAAATATCTTGAAAATTTATATCTCCATTCCCCACCATCGGTTTGTAATAGTTCTGGACACATGCATGTCAATAGGCAATGAGACAAAGAAGCCAACTTTAGCCCACAATGAATTAATTATCTTTCATTTGTCTTTGTTTCAACTGAAGAATATTTTCCCCACCCCTTCCATTATCATCATTCATCAACTTGTTTCCATCATGTAAAAAAAGAACTAGTTATATTGCATTAATGGCTAGAATACATGATTTTCTACGTTCGATCACTCTAGTTATCGTCCTCCAATCGATATTTCCTACTCGAGGGAAAATAACAACACCACCATTACCAATTCTTCCACTGCCATCATATACTCAACTGAAATGGCAACAGAGAGAAATCATCATGTTCCTTCATTTCGGTGTCAATACATTCACAGACTCCGAATGGGGCACAGGGCACGAGAGCCCTCGCGTTTTCCATCCAACGAAACTCAACGCCAACCAATGGATGGACGCCATTTCTCAAGCAGGGGTTTCATTAGCAATTCTTACAGCTAAACATCATGATGGCTTTTGCTTATGGCCTTCTAAGTACACTGATCATTCTGTCATCAAAAGTCCCTGGAAAGATGGCCAAGGCGACGTTGTTAAGGAATTCGTCGATGCAGCAAAAGCTCACGGAGGCATTGACGTGGGGTTGTACCTCTCTCCGTGGGATCGCCATGATCCTAGATACGGAAACAATAAGGAGTACAATGAGTACTATCTGGCTCAATTGCAAGAACTTCTAAATAAGTCCGTCAAAATCCTCCAGATTTTTCCCCATTCATTTCTTTACTACAAAACTATACTACCTTATCTTTCATGTTTTGGGCATTTCAGATAGTATCCTCTCTGGGGTCAATTAGGGAACAGTCTCCCTGTTATCACAGGAGTAAGGCTGCGTACAACCCGACCCCCTTGCCCTACTTAGGCAGTTAGGTAGGAGCCTCTTCATAGGCATTGGGGCATATTGTTCTTAGCGTCATATAGACCTGAAAACATTTTTGTTACAGAGAAATAATCTTTTTGCAGTTATGGAAACTTGAGAGAAATATGGTTTGATGGAGCAAAGGGGGCTAATGCTACAAACATGACATATTACTTTAGTGATTGGTTTGCAATGGTTGAGGAATTGCAGAGTTCAATTAACATATTCTCAGACGCTGGCCCCGACGTCCGATGGGTGGGAAATGAGCAAGGATTCGCAGGGAAGACATGCTGGTCCACCATCAATAGGACCTCTCTCTCCATTGGAGAAGCAGGCATTGAACAGTAAGCAAACATTACCTTTTTTGTGGTCCTAAGTGTGAGACTAAGATAAACACAAATGGAGTCACTTCAAAGAAAAGCAAACAAATAGCACTCACATTGTCACACATTATTAGACTATAAAGTAGCACAGTACTATGAGAAAGGCCTACACGTAGCATCCAGTTTGTTCTGGTACAATTATTCGAAAGAACAAATGATTTGTGTACCCCGCGTTTGATGCATTATGGATACCAAATCAATATAATATACCCTGAATGTAGAGCTTAAACGTCGTACTTAAGTATCATGATTAAGGACTTGACCCGAATCACAGATATATTATCTCAAATAATGATGCAGTTATCTCAATACCGGGGATTCTAAAGGGACTGACTGGCTACCTCCAGAATGCGATGTTTCAATCCGGACAGGATGGTTTTGGCATAAAAATGAATCACCAAAAAAGCTTAGTGAGCTGTTGGAGATTTATTACAATTCTGTTGGCAGGAATTGTGTGATGCTGCTTAATGTGCCACCAAATACAACTGGGTTGATATCTGAAACTGATGTTTGGAGATTGAAAGAATTCAGAGGTGCCATCAACACAATATTTTCATCAAACGCAGCAGAGAAGTGTTTGGTCAAAGCAAGCAGCCAACGAGGAGGGAAACATGGAGGGTTCGGACCAGAAAATGTGTTGGATGGCGATCACATTTGGACATACTGGGCGCCAAGTGATGCAGATTATGAAAAACAATGGATTGAACTTAGAGCCAGAAATGGAACAGTCAAGTTCAATGTGATCAGGATTCAAGAAGCCATCGGCTTAGGCCAAAGGATAAAAAAGCATGAGATTTTTGCAGATGGGGTGAGGATTGCAAGTGGAACTACTGTGGGATATAAGAAACTTCATAGACTGAAAAAGGGCGTCGTGAATGCACATACCATTAGAATCGAAGCGACAGAATCAAGAGCTACTCCTCTGATTTCTTCTGTTGGTCTGCATTTTGATCCCTTTTGGGACCCGAAAGGGGAAGTAGATGCGCTAGCAGAAGATTTAGCTTCACCCCTCGTCCCATAAACTCTTCATATCTTGTTCTTGAAGAATGTAGTACACTTGATAACCCCTTCTGTTCATCCCAAGAGGAGATTAAATAATTCCTTTGAGCAAATATAAAAACTTAACCTGTGCTTACATAATCGATTTACATTTGTAAACCATCACATCACATTTACCTCAATGGGGGGCCTGGAAAATTCCCAAGAACACAATTCCTCTACAAAGGCGGAACAAGAAAATAATACTCTCAAATAATTGAATACTACTTATCTTAGCTAATTGTAGTTTCTTAACTAGAGAATCATGATTTGAATTTGATCAGAAATTATAGAAACAGAATTGGCTTCTGATAATTTTCTTCATCATCACAACACTGCCATTCTGGTAAACTTAATAAACTCTAACTTATGGTGGACAGTTCACCATCTTCCACCACGTCCTTGTCCGGTGCCACCATCTCTGGAGAATCTATTATTACCACCCCCTCTGGAGAATCTATTATTACCACCATCTCTGGAGAATCTATTATCACCGCCATCTCGGGCAAATCCATTATTACCACCGCCTCTGGAAAATTTATTATTACCGTCTCTGAAGAACATATTGTTACCACCTTCTCTAGCGAATCCATTATTACCACCGTCTCTGGAGAATCTATTATTGGCATCATCTCTGGAGAATCTACTATTACCACCATCTCTGGGGAATATATTATTACCCCCTTCTTTTGAGAATCTATTATTACCCCCATCTCTGGGGAATCTATTATTACCCCCATCCCTGGGGAGTCTACTATTATCACCTCGTCCTCCTCTACCACCAGAGAAGCGACCATCTCTTCTGTCAGTGAAGTTGCCACGACCACTACCACCAGACCTTGTATTTCTAGCCTGGTCCCTATCTTGTAGGCGAGGCAAAGTGTCAACAACCTTTAAGGTAACACCACCAGCATTTCCTTGAGCTTCACAACATCATACACATAAGATACAATGAGAAATTAGTAAATGTATCAGGCTTAATGAGGCTGTTTTCTAATGAATAGAGCAGTTTATGCATGGAGAAATTGCCAGAAGGGACAAAGTTCTGATCAAACGAACTCTTGACACAAAGAAATTTATAAACCTATACAATTATAATTCTACCATTAAATTGTCAGATTACATACCGGCAAGAAACATGTCCAAATCATCATTTGAAACATCAAAGACTGCCCCCTTTCCATCATCTGTCAAAGAAAGGCCTTGAATTGACTCAACCATCTCTTCAGGCAAGAACCTTCTTAAAGCCCCATATGCAAATCTGCCATGTCAAGAAAAGAAACGGTGAGCCTATATTCATGAAGTAATTGACTACCTCTTTTTGTTTGGGACGTCTGCTTGAATTATGAGGAGTAATCGCTGGGTCATCTATTGTCTACCACTGGATTAGGACAATAGAGCTAATTAATAGTACCCTAAGTATCGTGTCTGAACAAATTTGTTTTAAAGGAATGAGCGCTATATTTGTGTCTATAAAAACTCCATTGACCAAACTCATTGGCCACTAATTGTATCTATCTCTAGGTAAATACCAAGCGGAGCATATATCCAATGTACATAACACGGATCCTGTTGAGAGGCATGCCGTATATGTGCTTCTGCATATCGTAGAACTTCCCAATCCGATTACACCTAGCGCTATCCTATATTGCTTGGTTTACATTCAGAACCCACACACAAAAATTGGTGAAACATTTGTCTCAAGACAAGGTATCATATGGAAAGTCAAATTTAGAAGTTTAAATCAAAAAGCAGAAATGCTACGTCTAATCAGCTTGAAAAGGTCACTTGGCGAATGGGGCTGCCTTGGAGACAAAATCAGGTTTCAATTGAGCTTTATTAAACTACATGCATAAGGTATTAGATGGAACATATCGACAGTCAATTAAAGCACTCACGACGGTGCATAAATGGGTCTTCCACACTCCAGAAGAACTGTGACATGATTCTCCAATGAACTGAGAAGTGACCGACGTTTGATTTCAGTATAACCCTGTTTAGTGATTGGCGTGTTAATTTTTAACCAAAGACTATTAACCAATGAAAGAGTGTAAAGCAGAACGTACGACTGCTTTTGCTAATGCCTTCGCCAGCAGTTCAGCAGGTGTTAAACCAGAGGTATGCAGCAATTCTTCAGCAGCAGTTTTGAAGGCCGGAATGACACTACCAATTACCAACAATAAATATATCAGTTAACATTTAGAACCTAAACCAATTATAACAAATCATTACCAAAATATTCACCTATTAGAGATCCGGGAGATCATCTCTGCTGCATCCCTGCCAGCAGCTTTAGCAATATCAGCTGGTTGTGGAGCAGATAAATGCTCAAACTTCACACCTGATTCTCTTTCTATCTTAGTAACATTAGCTCGTTTAGGATCATAAAGCATTACAGCCACACCAGTATTGCCTGCAGAAAGCAGAAATATGTGTTACTCCACTTACTTCAAACATTCAAAAGGGAGACAACGGCAATAAAAGAAGCTCACCGGCCCTTCCTGTCCGTCCAGATCGATGAATATATGCGTCAACATCACGTGGGGGCTCACACTGCACCACCAATTTCAATCACTATCATTAGTACCCTTTTCTATTGAGAATGATTAGTGGACTAAAAAGAAACAAACCTGGATTATTAGCTGAACATTGTCAATGTCTAATCCACGAGCAGCTACATTCGTTGCAACTAATATCGTGAACTTCCCTGATCTGAATCCTTTTAGTGTCACCTGTAAAACGAAGATATAACAGAGATACTGATGGTTCCAGGGTACTAAAAATCATTAAATTAAATTAAAATAATTACTATTTTAGTCGTATGGGAACCCCCAAATGTATATGTATAATTATGAAAGAAATTGAGACATGCAACTGATGTAAGGTTAAACCATGAAGAAACCACATCTGTTAACTCAATGCTTAATATTATTAAACTCCTCAATTTCGAAAGGGTCGGAGAGAGGAAAGTAATGAAAGAAGCATGTTCAAAGAGATTGAAGATGGATCATTCTTGTAACCCATTCTTTCTCGCGTTCAGGAATTATTTCATTTGATACCACACATTACCTCCCGTGTAGCTTGTTGTATGTCACCATGCAGGGCTCGTGCTCCATATAATAAGCCAGCCAATCCAGAAGCTGAATCCTTGGTCTCAGTGAAAATGATTGTTTGACCTCCACTACATCACATAAAATCCAGGAGGTGGAGTTAAAAACTAAATCTTCATCCAAAGGGTAAACACAAGTTAGTAAATTGTAAAACAAAGGTTATTGCTTGTGTTAGGAAATGAGAAACGAACCTGCTGTAACAACGAATGATATCGGGAATTAAATGAGGTCTGGCTTCCCTCGAGCATGGCATAACAATATGTCTCACACTTATACTAGCTTTAATCTTCTCATTCCCCACAAGGTCTGCAGTTTTCTTATCATGTTTTAAGAACCTTCTGGAAATCTTGCCAAACAGAACCCAGATGTTACTAAACAAAAGTACAACACGAACCAATGATAGTAAATGGAATACTAATGATTAAATACATGTTTTACTCTCCGAGTCACTTCATTTAGAGCACTCTTTCTGAAGAACTATGAGGAACCTTACATAAAACTAGTTGTCACTTATCACAATCGTAAGTACCTTATGGATAGCGTCTTAAATGTTTTAATAGCGAAGGCCGTAGAGCTACTCTCTAAACGCTCTCCACGTTCTAGCAAAATCTCAGGTCACGTGGTTTTTATTTAGTTACTGAAGGTTTTACCAATTGAATGGGTTTGAATGAGAATATTAGAAATAATATACTCGAAAATGCTTCAATTTAGGGGCTATCTGTGGTGCCATGAGAGGTATCACTAAGTTCAATGCTAAAACTAAATGGACACTGTAACCGGTCAAGACTTTGAGCACAATTGTTATCTTTAAAACTTATATATACAAGAGAACTACGTCAAGGATTGATATAACATACAGAGACGGGCATAGGATCAACAAAGTACCAATATGAACATCAAAATCAAGTTAACATACTTGCTTCACCCAATCTGGTAAAGTGGCACTAAAAAGAAGAGTTTGAACTTTGCTAGCATCTTCCACCTTGCCTGTGCATTTAAAGTACACCATGAGCATCATTAATTAACCATAACTCGAAGCAGACATCCTCACTTAGAATGATCAAAACATGTACTAAGTCGGGGTTGAAGTTCCTTTAGGTATATTCTCTGGACACAATAATTTAATGCAATGAGTAACTGTATTATTAGTAGGCAGATACCTAGAATGAGTTCGACATCGTCAACAAATCCCATTCTTAACATTTCATCAGCTTCGTCTAGAACACGAAATTTTAATGAGCTGAAGTCGATATTTCCCCTCTCGATGTGATCCTAGGAAATAAATAATGAGACTAGGAATGTATAAATCAATAAAGACAACTAGATTGTTGCTGGTGAATTACATGAGTTTCCTACCTTAATGCGACCAGGAGTGCCAATTATAATATCTACTCCTCTCTTTAATTGAGCATATTGTGGCTGGTAAGGAGCGCCCCCATAAAGACAGCATGAAGATAATCCCACAGATCCACCATAGTATTGAAAATCAGTAAAGACCTATGTTGCAAGGAAAAATCAATCAAATATCGCATTGGAATTCCAAAGTGACAAGTACTTCAAAACAACTAAAAGACTGGGAGAGAATACCTGTGTGGCCAACTCTCGTGTAGGTAAAAGCACAAGAACAGTAGGTGCCCTTCCATATCCGGTCTTTCTTGATTCCTTGGCAGGTCCATTGGTTAGGGACTCAGAAATTGGCAACACAAATGCTAATGTTTTACCCTGTGAAGTGTTTAAAACGTATGTAGGAAATCGTAAGTTAGACTATCACAATAAACTATCAGAGTCACCAACTAATCAAAATGCACTAGAGATATTCAAGCATCACTGCATGCTACTTCATCTGTATGAACTATGAACTAAGATAGCTGACAACATGAGCCTCAGTAATCCATAATTTCAATTAACTACTATAAAAGGTCTTACAGTTATAGGTAATCCAGTTAGACTGCAAACCACCTCTCATCACTCCTACAAGAACCCTATTCTTAATAATGTAGCTTCGTTAAGAATGCACTACTCCCACCCTAAAACCAATCGACATATTCTATAATGTGGGCATGTGCACATTCACACCCCCACCCCCTACTACCAATACTAATTTCACTATACTATCTGGGATTATAGAGAACGGGGTGGGGGGGTTATCTTTCAATTCTTGCATGTAGAAATTAGAATGATCCAATCAAACATTCATTTGGTGAGACTTTATAAATTAATCTGGATACAAATTTTTAACGAAAAAATAATTACTTGGCCAGTACGTGCACGGCCAACCAAATCAGATCCATCAAGAACAGCATTGAAAGTCATGGCCTGAATTGGAAACAATGATTCAATCCCTCTCTTCTTCAATGCCTCTCTCAACGCCTTCGAAATTCTGAAACATGACACAGCGTTAGGATCCTCCACCACCCCCACACTCTCCTTCACCGTCGCCCCTGCCACCGCCTCCATTGGCTTTCCCTTCTTTTTCATGTTCATTGTTTCGGCAAGCTCACAATCTTGATCAGCACCATCTTCTTCTTTGATCTCTGGTGTTTTTCTCTGCTAATTCTTTTGAGTTTTTTTTGTTTTGTTTTACTCAAGCCCTCCTAAACTTCAGGAATTTGGATCCACATTTTTGTTTTTCCTTTTATTTGACTTTTTCCCAACTTATTTTTCTTTTTTCTTTTTTTTGTCTCAATAGAATTAGACATAATATCTATCAAATCATCATTAACCATCACCAAAACTTCTACATCTCCTCCCCCTCCTCCTCCTCCTCCTCCTCTTACTCTTACTGCTCTTATCTTTATATGTTTAATAAAGCGCCAAATTTGGCCGCACAACATAAACTAGTGGTAAAGTCACTAGTATAGTATTGTAACCAAATTCAGTTTCTAGTCTTGACATCAAATTGTTCCCAACTTGTGGACACAAGGCACGCTGGACTTTTGGTGTTTGGTCCTTTTCGATCCAAGAAAGCACGAAATTTGATAGAGATTCAGAATGCATGATGATACTATCAGCAACAAGAAATTCTCAATGAAAATTGTGCATGGCACCAGATATTTCTGCAGGGGGGTCGATTTTTTTTGGGATTTATTTAGTCCCGACAACTCTCAAATGTTTTCAGGGTTCTCTTCAGGGTAAAAGTGAGCGTTAGAAGAGAGGTTCTATTGGTTATTTTCGATGGTTTTAAGGTTTTTTATTCTAGTCTTGCGGATTTGATTTTGAGTGGGATGTATATCGTCATTCAACCACTGGTTTTATATTGTATTTGTAGTTGACGAAATTGTATCGCTTATTGGTATTGCCTATCCACACCCTCAAGGTTCCTTATTTGCTTCATCTTCTAATCTGGTTGAATTTTTATTATCATGTATTGTTGGGTTGTCATTTCAGAGAAATTTGGCAGATTAGCACTATTTAGATGTCTTTTTTAACTTAGAGCACTCACCTTTTTTTTTTGCAAAGCACTAGCATCATCCCTTATAAAAATACTATTTTGCCCTTATTTCATAAACCAACAATCTTGTTCTTCACCATTCCACCACAACCAAAACCTTTTCTTTACCAACCACCACCATCACCACCTTTACAAGCTCACCACCACCAACAATCCCAAATTCAAAAACTTTTATTCTTTCTTCTTCACAAACCTACTATCATCTTCTTCTTCTTCACAAACCCACCAACTATCACATCATTTCCACCACCTCCACCTACCTCACCAACCACCCCCACCCATAACCACCCTACCCACAAGAAATCGCGCCTCCCCCCTCCCAAGCCCTGTGAAGTCCGCCCCCTCCCCCAAACCCGCTGTTAAATCGCCCCCCTGCCCCCAAGCCCTTATGAAGTCCGCCCCTCCCCCTAAACCCCTGTGAAGTCGCATCTATCCCCCCAAAACCTTGTAAATTGTGATGGGGTGGGGGTGGGGTTTCGAAATTTGTGGGGGTGGGGTTTCGAAATTTGTGGGTGTGAGGTTGTTGGTGGTGTTGGGTTTGTGAAAAAAAAGATATCGGGAGGAAGATATAAAAACGGTGGTGATTTCGAAATTGAGGTTGTTGGTGGTGATGGTTTTGTGAAGGTGGTGGTTATGGTGGTGAAGAAAAAAAGAAGAAGAAGAGATGATGGAAAGAAGATGAAGTGTTGAGGAGAAGAAAAGGGTATAGATGTAGTTTGTATTTAATTTAAGGGTAAAATAGTCTTTTTATGAGGGAGAGTGTTAGTGTTTTGCAAAAAAAAGAGGTGTGTGCTTTAAGTTAAAAAAGACCTCCAAATAGTGCTAATCTGCCAAATTTCTCGTCATTTCAAGTGATATGAAGGATGATTATCTGCCAGAGCTTAATCATGATCTCTAAAGAAGTGTTGTTTGTGTGGTTGTTCGTAGGAAACCCAAAAGGATTTTGGAAGAACACTAGCTTCTATGGGACTTGGATTCACCGGTCGATTGTCTGGTTCTTTCTTTTCAGTATCAGTTTCTATAGTTTGACAGACAAGAGTCTCCTCCCGCACATAGAGAATGTTGAGGGCAATTTGACAAATCATGTTTTTGTCTTCCAAAAGACGATCAATTCAAAGACAATAACTTTTAATGCAGTTATGGCCAAGGGATTGAATCAGATTGCGTTTATCTCGACATTTTCGATAGGGAGAATACTCGGAAGTTTGAGAACTTTGTAGATCATGAAATCGAGCTCGGGATTGTCGTCATCATCAGCAAGATGCTGGTTCGGCCTAATAGAAGTAAAATGCTGGCAAGGAATGTTCAACATTTAAACAAGATTGAGCCTCAACATCATCCTTTCAACAGTTTCGGTATACCTCATACTCTTCTAGATAATGAACTTGTTAACCATGTCGATGGATATACTTGTGCTACTATGTATCATCCTAATTGTTTAAGATAAATTACTGGTGGTAGTTGTGGGTCTTAATAGAATCTCTACTAAGACTTTTGTTTTCAGTCGATCGATGATCGACAATCTTAAAAAATGTTGGATTTCCCCTAACACTGACCACGAGAATTATATTCTCGTCTGCTCATGTCATTTAAGGTTATTCATTTGGTTTCTTCCTCTGTTTTTCGAGTACCACGGTAATTTCCTTATGCAAATTGAACAGTGCTTATGCACAAGCTGACATCACTCATGCGTCAACTTTTTTGTTAGCAATTTGAGGAGTATTTGGGTTAGGAGAAAGCTTCAGGCGTTTAAATATGCAAACTTCATCTGTTTTAATAGATTATCTTTATTTTATGTCATGTTTAAGGTTTATTTCGGTATTTCTCCATCTACTGGAGCTCTTGTTGCCATAATGACAACTGTTGAACTTTAAATCTTTGTATTATTTGATTTCTATCTATCAAAAAAAGTAATTCAAATTTTAAATATATCTTCAATGTCACATTAATTTATTAGTGTAATGAATAAAAATAATTGTAATGATGAAATTGTTACAAAAATATCAAGCCTGTACAACTGAGTGTAACATAAAATCTCAATTCGAAATTGAAGAGTATTGGATTCTATGTTACATTTTTAGAGAGATAATGTAATTGCTAAAATGATCTCAGATAATATGTGCAAGTTGCACTTTAGTCTCTATAAATGTTCGGTCTGCGCAAATGGTCTCTGATATTAGTCGAAAATGTGCACTTTAGTCCCTCTTTTGAGGGAGACGTTAAATTTTGACGGAAAGAGTGACTAAAATCCACAATTTCAAGAATTATTAAAGTTTTAAAATTTCTATTTTAACCATATTTTCATCAACATTTAACGTCTCCGTAAAAAATTGCACCTTTTACGCCAATATCAGGGATCATTTGCACTGAACATACATTTACTAGGACTAAAGTGTAACTTACACGTATTATCTAAAACCATCTCGACAATTTTCTGTTCATTAGATTTGTGAAAGTGATTTGATTTCATAGTACAAATCAATTGCAATTGCTTAAAGCATACACACTGCTTACAATCATTAGAAAGAAAAAAAACAGCAGACATGAGAATGTGATCATGATTGGAATCTTCACATTGCTAACTAGAAGAAGTCTCACAGAAGTTTAAGGTGAAACTGAGTCTTCCATTTCTGGTGCAGTAGCCTCATGCCATTTTTGGCTCCCAACATGCAGCATCCAAATTCATGACTCTTCATGAGTTCCTGCCATTAACAAAGGTGAGGTTTTATATATTATTGTATAATCTATACATCATAAACAATAACCAATGTATCCGAGAGACTCTCGTCTAAGCGGAGTAACTAGGTCGGACGGGATTGTTCTAAATTGACCCAAGAGTACTACTTCACCAAAGACTAGAACCATAAGATAGTGCAACGAGTCACTTCGACTTATGTCGTTATGACATCAACAAATGCAGTAACTAAATATCTTAGAATGTGGAAATTTTTGTGTTTACCATGGATTGGTTACTTTTGATCCTCCGCATAGCTTTTCTATGGTAGCTTTTTCTTCTGCTCATCATAATTAGCTCTCCAAGTGTTAATGGCTTACTTATTATGGCGATCTCTTTGCTCTCATGATTTTGTTCTTCTTTTGTTCCAACCTTTCTGTTACCATTTGCATCAGCAGATGGAGTTAATAGAGGAAAAAGCCACTCCAGGAAAAAATGTCCACCTATGCTAGCTGACCTTGTTGCATAGCTGCTAGTGCTGCTTTCACCCTGAGAAGCTGGTGACAGGCTACATTGCAGCTCGCCGCTGTGCTTATGGCACTGGACCGTTTGCTCGAGTGGTATGACGTTTGAGATTTCAATGGTTGGGATTTCTTCAATTTCCATAATCGATGAAGCTGAACTAAAAGAGTCATCTGAATAAAATTCATCAAGGTCTAGCTCCGATTCCAATATCTCGTTATCACCACCACCACCAACCTTTGAGCTATCATCATCATCATCATCTCCAGAGTCTCTTGGAGGAGACGGGGGACCAATAATATCTACAGTTTGGGGTGTGGCGTCATAGACGGACTCAGCAGTCGAATTCTGTTGATGTAAATCATCGACAACAGAAAAAAACCAAATTTAATATTATATTTTTGAACAACTACGAGTAAAAAAGTATATAAAGCAAACTACACAGACAAATAATATAGAAGTATATTAATACATGGTCAACACGACGTCACTTCAAGATTCTGGTGGTTCGACTGCACCACCTTACTTACCCCAGGTCCGTCTATCGAGGCGCTCGACTTGGAAAAGCAGGGGAGTGGTATTCCTGGTTTTTCTTCCCATAGAAAGGGAATGGAAGCAATGAGCTTCAGAGGTGCTACAATATGGCCAGGTTGTGGAGTAACACTAGGTGGTTTCCAGTCCTTCTTTGGTATCCCTGGTTTTTCTTCCCACATAAAGGGAATAGATATGAACTGTCTGATTCTCTTACAAGTAGGATTCTTTGAGATTTGTTCATGCATCTCTGACATCTTGAATTGATTTTTTCTGACTAGCATCATGGAAATTATTTGTATATATATTGAGAAAAATTATGTAGTGGATTAGCATCTAGAGCACTTACTAACTCTAATTGCCAACCACACCATTTTTATCATGAATTAGGCTGACCTGCTCCAAAGACTTCGGTTCCTTTGGTTCCATAACTAATTTTTTTAAGTAGTGTTCACTATACGCTAGAATGATTAATCATTTTTTTTTTGTGAACTAGCGATGGGGTGCGTTTCGAACCCAAATTTTTCTGGTCACTAGCAATAGCTTTTCACTAGGCTATTCGATTTACTCACAATGATGAGTACATTAGTTAAAGTTAACATTTTTTTGTCAAGTTATTAATTTATTTAAGGGTTTTACAGACACAACATGTCTTTAATGTATATATTAATTAAGAAATATAATTAAATATAACATACACATAAATATATAATAACTTAAAATTATTTTTATATTCAAAAGAATAAAATATAAAAATATCTTGAAATTGATACGCGGACTTAATAAGAAAAATGAGTGTTCTATTTCATATGGGTTAATCCGTTAATGTCTCCTATTTCGTAATGTGTTAGGACTCATTAGGAATTTAGATGTATATATAATTGTTGTTATATGTAAAATTTGAAAGGATAACTTTTTTTTAAGTTTAATGTAGGAGATTTAAGTTTTAATCTTTATATGGTATATAAATCGACTTCATATTCGTTTATAAGTTATAAATTTTTTATTAATATAGTTGAATTAGATAATACATACCAGTCAATTCGAAGATACGTATTCTCCGAACAACATAACTAATCAAATTTAACTAATCTAATTAGCATTACAACAAACATATACATAATTCAATAATAATCGTTTTGAACTTCTGTATCCAATTATGTTTCTTAGATGGTACAACGTCTTTACTAGGATTAAATTTTAAGATAATTAATTAACTAAAGTAGAAACACAAATTAGAAAATACTTGTTCAACAAGGAACTAATTACGGATTACCATATTCAACTACAATTAGGAAATATGGATCTATTCCCCTATATATACACATTAGGAGAATAGAGCCATATATATTTCTGTCATCTAATATTCTTCTTGCTTCACTGCTTCTCTCTAATAATTCTCTTGCTTTACTCTCTAATATTCTTCCAAGTATACTCAATTTCTTACAATAATATTGAACATTATGACAATGGGATCATGTGGTAATGTTCCAGACAATTACGAAGATCAAACTCCACAGTTATGTGCTAATGGTTGCGGATTCTTTGGAACGAAAGCATTCAAGAATTTATGCTCAAAGTGCTTCATCGCACAAAGCATTCTGCAGAACCAGAAGGAAGAAAAATATGAAATACCCATCACAAATCCATTCCCTTGTTTCAACAAGAACATTAAAAAAGGTGATTTGTTAACAAGAAACGAGGATGCAGCAGACGATGAAAAGAAGAACGAAAAGGTACTCTGCAGCTGTTGTAAGAAGAGAATTCGCGGGCTGATGATATACAAGTGTCGATGCAATGGAAGATTCTGTATAAAGCATAGGTTCCCTGAAGAACATATGTGCAACTTTGATTTCAAGAATCTTGGTCGTCTTGATTTAGCCAAAGCAAATCCTGTGATAAAAGGAGAAAAACTGGATCAGAAGATTTGAAGACTTTCAAGCTTTTTTTAGTCTCCTATGTATAAATTTTCCTTCATTTGTTTAATTACCTAGTTTTTTTCTTTCAATTATTGTTGTAGAACATAGTCAAGATACTTCTTTTCTTGATACACTTGGTAATACAATTTGTTTATAAGTTCTAAATATATCTTTTACCACAAGAATCATACACATAAGTATAAACACTCACGTATTATTTGTATCAACTGTGTACCAACCGCTTAATAATACAACAACAAATCTCAGGCTAATACCAAGTAATTAACAAATATAAAAGTCGTACAACAGGAACAAGCCATTCATACTGATTTAATCAAGTGAGCACTAAGCAAGAAAGCTAAGAATCATAGACCTTTTCAAGCTCCTCCTTGCAGCTTGAGCAACATCACTTTTTTGCTCAACCAGCGCATCTAATGTCATTACTTTTTCGATCCATTCGCATTATTCGGCTCGTGGCTCGATGTGCATTTGCAAACGTGAAACCAAACATTAAAATTCAATATTCGACAAACATGATCGAACGGTGCCGCCTATTATTAGATGTATGATGTGCAACTTAAATATATAATCTAAACATACATATATAATATATATATAATTCAATAGTAATTATTTAGGATAATTATTATATTTTATAAATAACATGAATTAAAGTTGGTATATTATAATTAAAGGATTATTATTCGAAATTAACTAATTATTAAAATTACTACTATCAGAACATACTAACTTAAACATATTTTATGCCCAAATATCATACCTCACTTCACACTTTCACGTCTTCATAGCCGCAGCCCGCAACTCCATTTTAGGATTCTTCATTGCCGCCAAAAATTACATTTCTTCATCAACTAGCCGCCCGATTCTTCCTCTAATATATTCATATGTCAAATTCAGCCCCCCACCCCCGGAACTGTTTGTAAAAATCGGATTGAACTATTTGCGCACCTTTCTAAAATCGGATCGAACTCAAATTCCAAATATTACATGCAAACTCAAACTCGAACCTGCGAATCTTAGGTTCGCACAAATCGAACTTAATGTGCGAACCCATACAAACCGAACTCAAACGTAAGTACATTCAGTATAGTTCGTTTCTTTTACCGCCCTTAGAAGGAAGGGATGGGTTTTAGTTTCTAACATAGATTATTTCAGGCTTTTATGCATTTAGCCGTCTGAATATTTTGATCTTGTCAAATTAGCATTGTAGTATTTCTCTTGGCAAATAGGTACGTGAGTACGTGACCCTAAATTTTGCATTTGGATTTTTATTTTGAGCTTTTTTAGCATTTAGTTTTTTTAAGTCAAACATTTAAATCTAACTCAACCTCACTCCATAAAATTCATACTTCCTGATCTAACCCACCCGGCTCACCCCACCCCTCCCCCTCCCTACAAATCTTTACATATTTATTTATACTGATTAATCTGTAATAATTGGTAATAATTATTTGCAATGATTTCTTTGATTAATCAAACAAGATATGTCGCGAGTGTGGAGGTTTGTTGGTGGCATTAATGGTGGAGGAAGAACAGAAGCCGCCACGTAACCAGATGATGATGAAGAGAATGTGAAGCTGTTCGCAGATCAAGTGTCCAAACATATGGCTGAACCTCAGCTTCTCACATTCTTCCATGAGATTGCTATTGTGGACGAAGTCAATATTATCAAAGACAAAACACGCAAATTTCACGAGGATTTGGATTTTGTGGAATAATTTGTTTTTTTCTGTAAAAAATGAATCTGTTTTTGTGAAAAAATTAATGGGTTGAAATTAGTAATATTGTTTTTGTAAAGAATGAATCTCTTCTATAAAATTATTATTGGGCTGGCATAAAAATATTCCTTTTGTTCTAAAAGAATTTGACAAAATATTATAGGGTAATTAAATCTGAAAAAATTGATGGTTTTAATACGTACGTTGCTTTAGTTGAGTAATTAAAATTGAGCTTTTCATAATAAAAATGTCACTTTTTTTCAAATACAGAATCAATTGGATATATAAATATTTATATGGGTTTTCAAATATCGCAAATTTTTTAGTTTTAAATTTTAATATATATAGTACATTCTCTTCGTTGAGTAATTAATTAAGGTTTTGAAAAAAATGTATAGAAAGTGCCGCTCAGATGAAAAATAATTACGGGTTGGGATGGGGTGGGGTCTAAATAAGGAAGAAAGGTTTTTTCGACTCTCACCTAAATGTTTTCATTATTATAGATGTCTAAAGTGTCTTTTTTTACTTACACTCAGACTTTTCTCGAAATTTTTTTCTTCCAAAAAATCATATTATCATATTTTTTATATAACGACTAACCTAAGGATTATTTTGAAGTCAAAATATTAAAAAAGCTGGAAATTAGAAGTTTTTTGGTTTTTTGTTGTATATATATATATATAATAAATCGATGTTCAATATTTATTTATAAGTTATAAAATTATTATTAATCTAATTGAATTAGATAATACATCCCAATCAATTCCAACATAGTTTTTTTCCAAACAACATAACTAATCTAATTAAATAATACTTTTATATACTATGCTGGTATCGGATTACAAAATTATATACTATGCTGGTATCAAGCTTGCAGACTATAATTAGCCTAACTATTAGATCTACCTTAGGTCTGAAAAAACGATCTAACTTTCGGGATGTATGCAGGAAGCCAGGAAAAAAAAGTTAAAAAAGATGTTAATAAATGAAGCTTAGAAGGCTTGAACACTTGACATCTACCATTTAAAATAAGGACTTAACCATCTAAACTACACTTCCACTTAGTTTACTTACACTTTTTCTTATATATATCACAAAAATTCGAAAAATTGCATATAAAATATAACGATATCGAAAAACCTAGGGGGGGCGTCAAGGTGAGACGTCCAGCTCTTTAAGAAAGAAGGTTCGTCCTAGCTTAGTCGCCCCACCCCTTAGGTCCGCCCCTGCATAGCTACAAAAGATGACATTCTAATATAAATATCCGTCGGATGTTGCAGATATGTTGTCAAAATTGTGCCCCATTCCGCAGTTTGAAAGATGTGAAGCATCTTTCTAACCAGAACCTGAGAAAGAAATAATTCAAACACAAAAATATAGAGTAATTGTTGCTTTTGTGTGGAGACGTATAAGTAGCAAGGTAGAGGCTAAATATAATAGGTTGTAATATGTATTGTGGATATTTAATTGGGTCAATGGAGTTGGTATCATCAATTGGTATTGTGTTTTGAAAGACTAATTCATTGTTATCATAATTGCCACGAATCTGTATGTGAAGCGTATGGTAATATTTGATTACAAAGGTGATTGTATATGGGATGGGAGTGAATTTTGATTGGGTATTTGGGCATAGGCAATTTGTTGTATTTATGAAAATTATGTTTTTTGGTGGTTTTCTGATTAATTTTGTTTATTTTTTCATTTAACAAGAATGGAGTTACCTAAAGCAAGATTGAGAGTTATATTAGGTGATTGCGATATAATCATATACTCCAAATGTTGCATATGAGAATTAAGGTGGGAGAGTTGACTAGATGATAGTAGTGTGAGAGTCGCAGTGTGATGTTTTCCTAATATATTTGATTACAAATTTGGTTATATTGGTGTGGGAGGAATGGAAGTTGAAGAGGGGAAAGAAGATCAAAATTGTGTCGGTTTCCGACATAAGCGGAAAAGGTGATCCATCACCTCTCTTGGTTGTGTTCACACATGACACAAATAGTATTGATTTGTTTCTTGTTACGAAGTGCGATATTAGGAGTTGTGGGGAGTCTATCATGTAATGATTTCCACGTAAAGAGTTGTATTTTGTAA